>NPDK01211279.1:2419-12567 GCA_013461565.1 Labeo gonius
AGTGTAATGGAGGCCAGCACTAGCAACTGATGCTAGAGGCTGCTGTCTTTAGCCTCCTTATTAGTATGCTTGCGACCCGGGTTTGAGTCCCACTCAGAGCGGCTGGGGGTTTACATATGGAACAAAAACATTTTTTAATGCACATATGCACAAGTCATACAGGTTTAGAATGATATAAGGGTAATTGGTGACAGAAATTTTATGCTATTTTTGTGTGTAATTTCTGTCTTTTTGACCTAAAATTTTATCCACAACTTCCACAACCAGAGTTCATGATTTGTTCATGAGTTTTTTGGTGTCGATGCATCACGTCTCACCATTTTTCAGTGGATATTGCCATTTTAACATGGCATTTCTAGTTAAAACAGTTAGTAAAACATGCCTCAGGATGTTCTTGGAAGGTCGAGACAATCAGAGGTTTCGGCTCCAACAGAAATCTTGGTGTTCGTCTCAAATATAGCCACTATGATTGTCTCTACCCCCTTTAAACCGCACAAGAACATCGGTCACCCTTCAGCTCCTTTCCTGCTGTTGAGGAAATCAATGTCTTGGTCGTAATTATTTAACCATTGATAAAGCCTTCAGCTCCTGCTAGAGTCCAAGCACCTATTCAACACACTGAGACTGACAGCGGGAAAGATAGAGACGCTTCGGCTGGCGGAAAAGCGTGAGAAGTGATCGGCTGACTGCCATCGGTCCTCTCGACAAGCCGGAGGGATCGAGGAGACAAGTGACTGCTCCCAGGTCAACTCATGTCTCTCCTCCTCTTTATCGACACTTAGCTTTACAAAGAGCCCCCCTGGGCTCCCCCGACAGTGACAAATTGCAATGGTTTGGCTGTGTTGAGAGCGAACAGACACTAACTTAAAGCGGTGTGGAGCGGAACGGCGTGGGTAAATGCGATTTTGATTTCCGTTAACAGGCTTCATTTGTAAATGGAATACAGAGACACTGCGTTTAACGAGTGTTAGAGGGGCTGATCCAACGGATTTGATGTTTTCATGTCATGGAGGCCAGACAGGCTTACAAATCTTGACCTTGCACGTGTGGCCTTGGGTTTACAAGCACATTTAGCCGATAATTGATTCTGTTTTAGGATTTATTCAAATAAACCAAATTCATAAAGAATGTTTGGTATGAAATTGTAATATTACAACATAATATTTTTCTGGTGCTGGTTTAATAAGGAATGCTGTAGCAACGCAGTAGGAATGTATTTGCCGACCTACATTTACTAAATAGTGAAAAGTCCACATTTTCCTTTGTGGAAAACAACAAAAGAGTTAAAGAATGAGCAGTGGTCTAAGACCACCGAGTTCCCATAATTCCAATAGTTTTCATAAAGCACCATGGGATTTTCATGCTTCATTTAATTAACCTCTGGCTTCTCAATAGCAACTGGCAAAGTCTTTTTCTCATCTGCGCACTTGTACGTACACAGAGCCCCAGCCACCCCTCACCCACAGGATACTATTAATCGGAGCCATCTTTGATCTCTAGGCTTAGTTCTCTTAGTCTCTTAGTCTCTCCGGGCCTGGCACACAGCATGGGTGGGGCGAGCTGCTATAACGGGGCAGTGCCTGGGGCGATACACTCCCCTCAGGTGAGAGTTTTATTATGGATGATGTTTCCGCCAAATTATTTACACCAGCACTCCCCCAAACTGCAACCAAAAAACCTCCGCTACGCAAACCCGATCAACATAAACACAGCAAGGTTGAGAGGTCTAGAGTTTCTTGCGTTTCGGTCTTTGGTCTGTGGTAGATGTGAGGAACCTTCTCAAGGTGCGGTTGGGGAGCTGGACATAAAGGCTTATGTCCTGCTTCATAGTTTCAGGTAGTTCAGGGACGTAGCAAACGGAACAGGTGGGATCAAAGCACTTTCGCCCCATGCACATCATATTCTCTTTTCCGGAACCACAGGACGGAACAATCGCGACTGATATGATGATGCAAAAGTGGATGGTCGGCATTAATATTCCATGTTCTTATGGGGCCAAACAGACGGCCAGTCCTGTTTTCTTGATGCTGCTCTTTCATGGTGGAGACCTGCATCTTTTGTGAATTGGCTTCAAGAGCCGCCTTGACCTGCAAGCAATGGAACCGCTGATCATAAAGCTAGCAGGCTAACAGAAGTGAGGCATTGAAGGTTACCGGTAGCTAAAAGCAAAACTGGATGCACTCGGCACAAAAATCTCCAGGAGCAAACGACCTCCTGATTTTCTTAACTCCATTAGAAGAAAAAAATGCAACCTTGGTTTTGTAAGTTTCCAAGTTGGAAGTATAGTTAGCACTTGTGTAGCTTAAGAAGCACTTAAATGCAGTAAGCTAATGATTTCTTTTTTTTTATTAAAACTTAAAATTCGGTCGTGATTCAAACATGCCAGGTCAAGATCACTAGCATTAAATGTCATTGATTAGTATCTTGCAAGGTTTTCATTCACATTTTTTATGCAAATTTTGGGACACTGCATAAAAATTCACACTAAATTTCCAAAATGCACATAAAAAATATTATCTGGCACATGCTAAGTATGCTGGAAACAAGTTGATCAAATAAAGTCATGACTGAGTAATTCACTCAGGGTTGATGCACACGTCAGAAACTTGGAATTTGGAATATTGGAAATTTTAATTGAATTTTGGAAACTCCAAAAAGCTGGACGGCACTTTTTAAAACCAGTTTACATTAAACTAAAAAAAAAAGAAACAGCATTTACTTCCATTTCTACTTTGCAGCACTTTTCCCCAGAAATTATGATATGGTTCTTTATTCATGGATTGTTTCTGTAATATGCATATTTATTTACTGGCATACTGTCTGAAGACTGATGAAAAGTGAACGGAAGTGAGCTACACGATTTTGGACCAGCCGAACTATTCTGGCATCGCTGGTAAAGGAGAGACGGTGGCATTCATAATGATGATCTTATCGTACAGGGGGAAGTGAATTCGGTCTTGTGGCTTATCTCAAGATCCCTCAAGAACCTTGGGAGCAAGCAAGTGAGATTTGGATAATGCACAGAGGCCATAGCCCACATCTCTCCACCCCTCCACCCCCTTTCTCTGTACTCACCCAAGCTGAACAGCACCAGGAACTTGAGGCAGACAAACTCCCTCTGGTCCAGCTGGAGGGATCGTAGTTTGCTCACCAGCTCCTGCGCGTGACTCAGGAGGTTGTTGAGTGTGGCACCGGCTTGGGAGGCAATTAGGGCGTAATCCACCTGAAGAAGAGAAAGGGCGAGAGTGTTCACACACACAAACAATAAAAGTATTACCACAAGGAACGAGCCAGATCTCTGAAGGTTTGAAACATCTCAGGTATATAGAGATACTACTACGAGCGGAATTTTTAAAATAATTTGACAATTGAAAGAATTTTAGAACACTCTTCCATGTTCCATTGGTTGCTCAAGTGTCAACCTGAGGTAATCACCGAGTTACTTCTTTACGTATTTGGAACAGAAATGCTATTAATACAGAAAAGTTTATTTCGAGAAGATGAGCACGTATTTGTTTGGAAGGCTCGCTGTGTATATTTAATAACGAAAAGGGTTGTTGGGAATGTTTTAGGGAAAAGTTTAGGCCTTGTTCCGTGTTCATCGAAAATTCTATTTCTTGAGTCCTTTTACTTTTAAAGTTCAATCAGCCAGACGGCACTTGGCACCACCTTTCGAGTTTTTCAGCGCCGTCTGAAGTAAGCATGTAACCAGCTCTGGCAGCTCTACGATTCATACGCCTCTCTCCCTTTCTCTCCTTCCCAGGCTTCTCTCCGCACAGCAGGGACAGTGCGCTGGGCCGAGGTCTGAATGATAATCAGCATCAAACCGAACGGGGAAGAGCTGCACGTTTCTCCATCCCTGGTGCCCAGACCCTCGGACCCCAGCGCCCCGCGCCAGACGAGGGCGGTGGGGGTTGGAGAGGCGCGAGTGAGCGGGGGCCCCTGGAGGTCCCCCAGGCTACCGGTGCCGAACCCTGCGTGGGACCCCCGTGGCCCTCTCCTCCCCTTTCAGGTGCACTTAATATCTGCAGCAGCAGCAAATTTGTCTTGGAGGCAAGTCCTTAGCTGCCACTCACTGTAAGCAGGCCATATTAAATTTTTATATTTATTGACAATTCATTACCATAATTGACTGCGCCAGGGTTTCTGGAAGAAGGTAGACTACGGGCCTCCTAAGCGTAAGGAGAGCTCCCTCTGAGCTGGATTTGCAATTAAAAACGCGGGCGGATTGGAATTTATTTATTGTGTAAATATGATGAGTGGAATTTTTTAAAGTCCTGGCTGGAGGATTGCGCATTTCTCACTGGCTGTTTTTGTGGATCTCTTTGAGGCCCATGTGAAGCTGCTGAAGTTGTCAATTACCGGGATTTCACCAAATGACCAAGTGCCCCAAGCATTAGTAACCAGTTAAAGTAGTGGGATTACACTTAAATAACACAAATAATAATGCAAAATATTGAAAATATTTAACAAACATTAATACTAATAAAATTTAACATTTAAAAATTATGCACATTTATATCAATATACATTTTTACGTATTTTAAAAATATACACTACTAAAAATATAGGTGAACGAACCTACAAGATGTCAGTAAAGTTACATTTTTCTTCCATAATGATGGTTGACTCAACTGAACACATGGCAAATCATTTGTAGCAATATTCCCTTATTCAATCTGACATGGTAAATATCAGTGAATGCTTGATCTTGACAAAAAAACTGAGACCTGTATGAATATGATTATAATGATTCGGATTCTTCTGAAGGACGGGGACCTTCAGAGTGAGAGACAGACAGATAAAGCAAAAGAAGGGGTGGAAGGGGAGATAGGTCTGTGACATATTGGAAAGCCGCCCATGTAGTGTCATGTGTCGCAGCACTTTAGGACTGATCCCCCACAGTGCTTTGTGGCATACCAACACTAGGGAGAAACAATGACATGTCCTCAAAAAAGATGAGAGACGGTGGGCAGTTCAACTGACAGTCGCTGACAGTGTTGTCGTGTAGCTAAATTTAAACAAATGTAACTAAAAAACTTCAAAATATATTTTTAATGATCATTATATATCATTACAATTACTTAATTTTTTATTTAATTGTTTATTTAATTGTTTATTTAATTGTTTATTTTAAAGGAAAATTCTATTTAAAAATATATATTTAAATATGTCGGTCTGTAGTTATATTACACTGAATTACAATATTGCTTTAACAACTGGCAGAGCGTTTGTTTGTTATGCATAAGCCCGTGTTCTTGCACGAGTGTGTTGTGTGGCCGGGCTGTCAGTAGTCTGCTCTGGAATAATAGGACGTAATGAACTGTTTGAGTCTTTGCCTTCTCTCTCCCCAAAGGCTTTTTTTCAGCACCAGCTGTTCATTAGGCAAAATATGCAAACAAGGTCTGGCCCTCCTCCACCCCGCCCCCAACCCTCCGCCAGACCTCGCTAATCAAACATAGAGGCACGCTACGCGGAGCGCTCGCAATCCAGACAAATCAAAGCTAGCGAGCGCTGTGAGCTCTCACAGATCTCCAGATGTGATATCTAACAAGATTTCTCAGATTTTATTGCTCAGAGGTTGCTCGTTCACGGCTCAGACGGCTAGAAACCACTTTCACACTAGCCAAACAAATCAAATTCTCACTTCAAATAGACTTGGATCGACACCAAAACTGTGAAAGTGGAGTCCTCGGTTGTGTTTCCTTTGAGTATCAACTTTGTCCCAAATGATAACGTGGACAAAGTATAAAGCTGTAAAAATATTTATATATAGCATATAGTTGGGAGAACCGGATTTGAACTCATATTAATGGCTGTATAATTTACTAGAGGATGTGAGTTTGTTCATCATTTAATCTCATTATGGTCTAGAAAAAAACAGTTTAAAATATTTTTGAGACATTAAAGATGTATAATTTGTGTTTTCTCTTTCATTTAGTTGACTTGGTGGAAATTGTGTCAGGGGCCGGATTCAAACCTGCGTAGATGGCTGTATAATTTATCAGAGAATGTGAGTTTGTTTACCATTTAGTCTCATTATGGTCTAGAACAGTGGTTTTCAAACCGGTCCTGGAAGCACCCCTGCCCTGCACATTTTGTATGTCTCCCTCATCTAACACACCTGATTCACCTCATCAGCTCGTTAGTAGAAACTGCACAACATGGATTGAGTGTGTCTGATAAGGGAGACATACAAAATGTTCAGGGCAGGGGTGTTTCCAGGACCGGTTTGAAAACCAGTTTAGACATAAAAATTTAGACATTTTTGATATATTAAAGATGTGTAATTTTTTTTCCCAGTCCTTTAATCATGTCGGGAGCCGGATTCAAACTCACGTTGATGGCTGTATAATTTACCAGAGAATGTGTGTTTGTTCATGATTTAATCTCATAACATCCTAGAAGAATCAATCGAGATGTTTTTAAGACAGTAAAGATGTCTAATTTGTGTTTTCTGGGTCCTTTATTTGACTTGGTGGAAATCAGGTTGAGAGCTGGATTCGAACTTGCATTGATGGACGTATAATTTACCAGCGAATGAGTTTATTTAGCATTTATTCTCATAACGATCTAGAAGAAGCTACTGAGATGTGTTTTCTCTGTCCTTTAGTTGACTTGGTGGAAATTACGTTGGAAGCTGGATTCAAACCCACGTTGATTGCTGTATAATTTACAAGAGAATGTGAGTTTATTTAGCATTTAAACTTATTATTGTCTAGAAGGAACAACTAAGATGTTTTTGACATCTTAAAGATGTCTAATTGTATTTTCTCAAGCCTTTATTTGACTTAGTGGAAATCACGTTGTGAGCTGGATTCGAACCCGCATTGATGGCTGTATAATTTACTAGAGAATGTGAGTTTGTTCATCATTTTATCTCAGAAGAATCAACTGAGATGTTTTCAAGACATTCAAGATGTCTAATTTCTCTATCCTTTAGTTGACTTGGCGGAAATGATGTTGGGGGCTGGATACAAACCTGAGTTGATGGACGTATAATTTACTAGAGAATGAGTTTATTTAGCATTTATTCTCATAACGACCTAGAAGAAGCTACTGAGATGTTTTTGAGACATTAGAGATGTCAAATTTGTGTTTTCTCAAACCTTTATTTGACTTGGTGGAAATCACGTCAGGAGCTGGATTCGAACCCCTGTTGATGGACGTATAATTTACTGAATGTATGAGTTTATGTGAATGTGAGTTTATTTAACATTTAATCTTATAACGGTCAATTGAGATGTTTTTATGACATTATAGATGTCTCATTTGTGGAAATCACGTTGGAAGCTGGATTCGAACCCGCATTGATGGCTGTATAATTTTCTAGAGAATGTGAGTTTGTTCATCATTTTATCTCATAACGGCCTGGAAGAATCAACTGAGATGTTTTCAAGACATTAAAGATGTCTACTTTCTCTATCCTTTAGTTGACTTGGTGGAAATGATGCTGGGGGCTGGATTCGAACCCGCGTTGATGGCTGTATAATTTACTAGAGAATGAGTTTATTTAGCATTTATTCTCATCACGATCTAGAAGAAGCTACTGAGATGTTTTTGTGACAGTAAATATGTCAAATTTGTGATTTCTCCCTCCTTTATTTGACTAGGTGGAAATGACGTCAGGAGCTGGATTAGAACTCACATCGCTCGCTGTATGATTTACCAGAGTGTTTGTGTGTTAACCGCTAGACCACAGCCATGGAAAGGCACCAATCTATATTTCCTGAACTTTGCTCTCATCCTTACATGACCTCTCTGTATCTCTGTCATATTTATCATATCATTTATCACCTATAATTCACTTTCTGTTTTACTACACAATCCTCCGATAAGCTGTGAACTCTCCGGAAAAGTTGTGCTGCTCACGAGTCCCTGTGTTTGAGCTGTCACTACAGTTGGAGATCACTTTGTTGAGCAGGAGAGGGGAGGAGGGAAAACATAGAATTAAAAATTAAACTCAAGCCTTACTGACAGGCGGACAGAAGCATATTTATTTATAAGCAGTTTAAACATCTTCTGGAAGTGTGTGTGCATGTGCAGGAGCCGAAGACTGAATTAAAGGTCCTCGTGTGCAGAAAACTTCAGCTGAGCCTGAGGCGTCCGTCCAGCGATGTTCCTCAGAGACGACTGAGGTAAATCATACATATCTTCTGCTTTCCCTCCCTGTCCGTCTCTCTCTGTGTCTCTCATCCCTTCTTCGCCGCGATGACTCGTGCATGCTTAACCAACCATTTTATTTATTCGTTCACCACGCACTTGATAAGAAGTGTACAATTGATTATTCTGGCCACATTAGTTTATACCTAAGCGTAATCTATTTTTAATGGAGTGGCCGGGGCAGTCGATAGCACTTTAAAGGATGTTGATACACACTGGCAAAAAAGGCCTGATGAGATCTACGGGGAGGAATGGAGGAGACTGAAGCGGACGCTCACCTGTTGCCCCGTGACCAGGAGGATGGAGCCCTCTTTGGCGTGCATCACCTGCCGGAAAACGTGGTCCAGGATGAGCAGTTCACTCCAGCAGTTTTGGAGAAGCTTCATTTGGTCGTCAACCTGAGGAAAGACAGACAAATGTGTAAGAAGTGTATACTTTTCCAAGCATGTTCAGAATGCTTAAAAGTTGTGAATTTAACCTTGATTAACTCTTTGAAGTTTTGAATGATTTCAAACATCTCATATGGATAATATCTAGTCGAAATGGGTTACAAATGCCGTTTTATGTAAATTTTTTCCAGTCACAGTGAGTGTTATTTCAACCTTTGTCCATGTGTCTCTGTGTTAGTAGTTTGGACAGCCAGTAGGAAATCAATATTGGTCTTCAGGTCACAAGAGGTCATTCTCGTGTGAACTTCACCAAATGTCACTGTTTTCCACTGCTGTTAATTAATCTGTTTGTCCAGTGATTCTGCTTTATTTATCCCTCGTGATTAAGTAGCGTGTTTAGCGTAGCGCAGTAAAAAGCACGTATATCGAAACGCTCTCGCACAGGAGTTGAGCGGCTCCAACAACGCATTCATTGTCACCCTCCTGGGTTCTCACGGCTCCCTTGGTCAATTATTAAACGTAAGGGGTGAAAAGAGCTCTTTGAGTCCGATGTCGGCAAGAATGAGGAAAAGTAGTGTAAACGAGTCCCCGTCTGGCTATTTCAGTGCGGATAGTTGAAGAACTGCGCACAAAATGGTTTTGCGTCTCAATTCACCCATGAGAAAAGTTCACAAAAGGGTCATGAACATACAGAAATGTAATGATTATGAAGTCTCGTGAGAACAGCGAGTCGTGAAAATAATTCTTGTGGTTTCTCAAGGCAAAGATAACGTGAATGAAATGCCTCTTGCTGCCTTGGGAGTCTCCATCGATATCTGGTTGGGATTGTTTTGACTGCTTGCGATTCTTGTTTGTGCTGCTCTCATAGTCATAACAAATGCTACGAAATCAATTGAAAGAATGGATTTCCAAATCCGGCAAAGCAAAAGCCTCAGAAAGCCAATCAGACCTCTTCTTGTTTGGTATCATTGCATCACTTATATCAACTGTACAATCAATACTGTATAGCCTAATTTTATACATTCTCCTGGTTCGAAATACTAGGCCTGCAAGAAGCAAAATATATGCATTTGGCATTGTTAACACATCTCGTGTTTCAAGACAGACATGCCCGTTCTACAAAGAAACCTGTCATTTGGTTTGTTTTTTGACAGGCGTTCTCATCAAAGGCCTTGCCCCCACACGAGCCTCTGATGCCCGGCGCTTTTGGGTCATCAAACAGGGACGAGGGTGCCGTGAGTCAAAGCAGGGGAAGACACAGCAGACCGGGGCCGCTGCCAACAACACGTCAGATGGGCAGAGAAGGCATCTCTGACCTTTTAAAGTGTGTCTGACACCGCTGTTTCCATGTCAGCTCACTTCCCTTTGCACTGTCACCGCTATGTGTAACCGGGCTCTGTGAAGCGCACTTACGACAGGCAAGCTATGTCCTCTAACACTGAAGGTAGTGACTTTGTATGTTTGAGACACAATGGCTTTCAAATGTAATCAGCATTTGCGTTTTTTTAAATCGTTTGCAAAAAATATTTGTACTATTTAATTACGTCTTCTAAAATCGGTGGAACTGAATGCCATTTTTTCTTTTTTTTTCTTTTT
>NPDK01211488.1:7651-19547 GCA_013461565.1 Labeo gonius
TACAAGATTAAAGTTATAATATTTTGAGAGTATATTCTATCATATTGCACATGCAAATGGCCCAGATTGGGAGCACCGTGAGATATTACAAAGTCTCAGCTTTAAGTTTTATAGCAAAATACAAGCAATATGTCTATTACAGTAATGTGTTTTTCACGCTCTAATGTGGCGTGACAGATCACTTTATTTGGTTTAATTTAGTTTAAGCGGCATGTGAATCAGTCATACTGTTATTTTACTTTAATGTTTACTATACTGTTTATTTTATTTTTTATTTTTTTTGATGTTCCTTCACATTTATGTTGTGCTATAAACTTGAAATAAAGAGGAAAAACACATTTATAATTTGTATTTTGTGATAAAACTGAGAATTTGAAAGCTGAGCTGTGTTATATTAAAAGCAACAAAGCACAGAATTATTGTGATTACTGGGTTGGTGGCTGACAGCCTACAAATAATGAATGGAAGACATAAAATTTATATTTCCTATCATTTACTGTATTATACTGTAAATAAAACAGCAATTGCTATAAAACAGATTCTGAAAGCTGAGACTTTGTTTTACGTTAAAAGTACAAAAGCACAAAGCTTATTGCTATTATTGGGTATCTGGCACACTACAAATAGGCCTAATGAATGCAATCGAAACGTGAAGTATTATTTCCAATATACTGTCCCTGCAAGTATAACACATGGTTTGACTTCTGCTAAAAAATCTCACATATATTCAAATAAATTCCGGTGGCGTCACAACTTTTTTCAGTGCACCCAATCCTAGCAATTTGCATGTGCTGGCTATGCTCTCAAAATATTAGGCTATAACTTTATGACTTTATTCTCGAAACATTTCGACTTCATTCCCAAAACATTTAGACTTTATTTTCGTAATTTTTACTTTTTTCGCAATTTCAAATATATTCTCGAAACATTTCGACTTTATTTCCAAAACATTTCGACTTCATTCTCGAAACATTTCAAAATGCTGTCGTACCAAAAGCAATGCGTAAATGCAACATGCCTTCCTGTAGTTCAATCAGTAGTGCAGAGTGCTAATAATGCCAAGGTCAAGGGTTCAATTCCCAAGGAAAGCATAGATGTAATTCTGAAAGCATACCATTCCCGTGTCTGAGCGCACTCCGATGATTGGTCGAAGGGGAGAAGCTTGAAATCTCACACTCCTTCCAGGATCCATGAGGGTCCTGTGCTGATAAGACCCCCTCCGTGGGGACACGGCCCTGAGCACGCCTTTCTGTCGACCCAGTGGGGATTGCGCTCGTTGCCCCGACGGGTCCGAACCTGTAGGTCTTACGGGTGACAGCTGCCGGATGGGTGAAAAATCCCCTCTGAGGCTCAGATCTCTTCTTGGGGAAACGCCCCTTAAAGGAGATGAATCACGGCTTGACAACAGGTGACAACGTGGTGAAAGATCTCCCCTCGGGGACATGTACCTCTGGCGAGGTGAATCCCAACAAGGTGACAGCAGCTGAGGTGGGCAAGGCTCAGAGGAACTGCTTGACTGTTCAAAAGTCAGATCATCATCAATACTCGGAGAAGAAACTCCAAGCTGTTCCTTCGGTCGATTGCGGCTTGGGTCAAAGTGTTTAGGGAGACAGCCAGACAGACATGGCTTGTAGAGTGCATAGGACTGAGGACTTGTGCTTCTGGACAGTGTTCTGGGTGTAGAATCACCATCACATTCATCATCTTCATCATCATCTGGTTCATCCTCGTCGACGCCATCGGAATCTTCCGCATCTGAGAACTGATGTTTAATGGTTGTTTCCACTGGCATGATGCCTAAGGACTTCTGTGTGTCATCTACACAGGCAGAAAGAGCAGAAAATGAAATTAATGCATTCTTCCAATGTTGGAATTAGTTAGGATGTCATGTTAGATTTAAGGACCTTACCAGCATCCTCTGTATTGTCCATGGCTGTAGGTGAGACTCCAAGTTCAAGGCATTTTTTCATGTGAGCTTTTGACTTCATATGCTTGGTGAGATTCCCTAAAAAACACAGGGGTTATTTTTCTATCCCAAGCATTTGCAATCATGCTTGAATGTGCTAAAACCAACCTTTAGTTTTGAAGGCAAAGTTGCAGCACTTGCAGATGTAGGGTCTCACATCCGTGTGAGTTCGTATGTGTTTCTTGAGCATGCTTGGTTTCTTACAACGAATACCACACTCTTCACATATATACTTTCCCCGACCACGACCTCTCACATACACATAATCCTCATTGGACTTATACCTGATTATACATATAAATTTTCATTAGGCTGCGATACCACAGTCACTAAAGAACATCTGCATTATCAAAGTACACATTCATACCCTCCTTCAAAAATCTTCACACGGACTGGTTCTGCTTGCCGTATGGTGGACGCAACATCCTCTCGTAAAGATTTGCACCTTTGGCTAATGTCTCTTAGCCTCACGTCCTGTTTTGTATCTTCCTCTCTGTAGTCCAGTGTTACCTGCAACAACGCAACAGACCTTATAAAACAGATGGCTAAATAACAATGGCATCAACGTACAGGTAAATATAGCACAGCAGCAAGAAGCAAATCAGCAAAAACCAACAACATACTTGTTCTTGCTTCGGTCTCCAAGGGGTCGACGTCACTAGTAGTCCAGGTTGATACATGCTAGCGATTGAATAAACAGCATTCTGCCTCCTCTGTTTGGATCGGAGAAGAGCAAGAACCATCCCAGTGCTAAGATCAGGTGGGTTAGGGTTATGGCATCTCACAAACCATGAGGCATACTCTGAGAAATTTACAGCTGTTTGGGTGCTATTTGGCTTAGTGGAGTTGAGATAGCACCAGCTCACACAAGTAGTAGTGTGAAGACCTGGAAACTTGGAGAACAGTAAAGCACCAGTGATTGCCGAGGGCACTGCACCTATACCAGAACCAGGACGATTGCTAGCCATCATGTGTTCAGGTGTTGGTTTTTGCTCCATCATAGCAGCATCTTGAGGAATTCTGACCGAAGGTTGTAACTCTGGATTGCTGTAAAAGTCTCGGCTGAGCTCATCCATATCTACCTCCTCAGTGGGCTCGCATGGGCTTCCTGATTTGAAAGCTTTCTTGGGACTTTCTTTTTCACCTTCAAGATTTCCTAACTCCACAGCACTAAGCTCTTCAACAATCTGGCCATAAATGTTCTCATCTTTGACTCGCTTTTGTTGCTTCGCTTCGATGAAAAGTTCAATGCTACTTGCAGGTGAGAGCATGCGCTTGTTTGCTCCACCACTGGGGGCTTCTGTAGTTGAGATGGTTTTGGATGTTAATGATAGAGGTATGCCTGTGTTTAGCTTTGCTGGTGATGCCTGTGGGCTGCGGAGTAGTCGCCTAGGGTGCCCTGACACTGGAGATGGTTCACAACCTATGTTACTTTGTGGCATGACTATGGCAAGACTTTGACAGGAGGATGATTTGTGTTCTGTGTATGAGATAGGATTCTGTGTTTGAGAATCCAGAATGTGAGATATACTAGTGTACGTTACGTTCCCGTAAGATGGTACTTGCATCTGAATTCTAACAGGAACTAGCAAACCGGACGTACTTTGACTGGCTAATGCTTGCTGAGCTTGCGAAAGCACTGCTATCGTTGACAAAACATTGCCTAAACCCTGGGAACAATCTTCTTGGGGTTTTCTTAAGCTAATATAAGACTCAGCTACCTTGGATTCTTCAGGTTCCTTCTTTATAAAAAGCATTACGCTATCCATGTCATAAACATTGCAGATGTTGGGTTTAGCATACTGAGATGAGGCTTGCCCTTGGCTATGTTGTTTGTGTTGGTAGTACCTCATTTTCTCAACGGATCCCTCAGGTGTAAACGGTTTGCTTGGTGAGCTCGTTCTCTTGCTAATTTCATCTGAGACTGTACCGCCTTGCATCTCGGGTTCACCACTTAGTGATGCCTGCCTAACCAAGAAGGCCCTTCTACGCTCTTTAACCTCCTCTTTCCTAGATGTAGATGAAGGGGAAAGACTACCATAATCAAAAGACTTGCTTCGAAAATCTGGAACTTCTGAAGGGAAGTTATAAGGTGCCTGCTCTGAAGCAGAACGTCTCATCTCTCGGTGATGACTTCGTGGTACAGATAAGAACTCCAACGGCTTATTAAACTCATCTGGGCTGGTTTGAGACACAGGGTTAATAGTCTCGTCTCTGTCGAGGGACTGGGAAAAGCTTGAGCTGTGAGACAAATTGCTATCTTGACTCGGGCTTCTGGAGAGACTTGTGCAAGCGGATTCAAAACTCGATTCTCCAGAGGAACATTCCATCTCTGCTAATCTCAAGCGTTTCTTTTTGGGTGGTAGCTTTTCCATTGGAAACTGTGATAGGGTCTCACTCCTCTGTGGCCACTGGAACTCTTCAGTGTGCTTTTCCCTTTGCTTGACCCCTGCTTCCGGAACTTTTTCTGGCCTGTCAGGCTCCACTGTTACTCTAATCTCTGGAACTTGGATACTAGGCTGAGATGTTGGCTGCTTATCAATGTGAAGTTTCTGGTGTAGAAAACCACTACATCCCCATCGCCAGTCTGCTCCCTCTGGTCTTTGACCCTCCATGCTATGCTCCATGAATCTGCCAATTTTGTCTAAGGGATATGATCTAACATCACTCGACTTCTCTGAAGAGTTCAGACGGTTTAATGAATTTGTGTGCTGAATGACAGAGATAACATTGCTGCCAGCCCTTCTCTCAGTGTCACAAAAGGCAGCATCTAAAGTAGTTGGCTTTGTCTCAGTGTCCTCGGAGTGTCCAGAAGGCTTGTCTTGCACATGAAAGTCATCTTCCTCCAAGATATTTTTGTCCTTTCTTCGTTTCCTTGTGAAAGTTTCTGATAAATGGCTTGGAAAGACGGAACACGACTCAGTATCTTGATAGTTTTCGGCACTCAATTTGGAATCATCTACATTGTGAATTTTCAAGTCTGATTTTAGACTACAAGCCAGATGAGCGTAGCAGTCTGATTCAGCATGTCCTTCGTTAGCGGAGTGCTCAAACGCAGCTTGCCGCATGAGTCTCCTCATACCCATTGCGCCCCGGTAGGTGACATCAGCACCCGTCATTCTCTCATCAAATGAGTTACTGCTTCTTAGCCCTTGAGGTGCATTCAAATTCGAATTAGATGAGGTTGGAAGAGAATTGCTGCGCAAGAATACACTACTCTCTGAAGCCGTCTCCAGAAGGTCAGAGCTAGGGATTTGACGTTCTTGATAATCTTCCTCTTGGAAGGACTCTGAATCAATTTTTATTGATCGGATTAGGTCTTTTTTGCTTCTGTGAATGGAGGAGTCTGTATCACCAGGCATTATGCCTTTGTTTAGTGTAATCATGAAGCTAGATGTGGCTTCATTTATGTCCGTCATGCAGGTCTGTACAGTGATTGATTGCTTTGGCCTGGTTGTTGGCCTATAACATTTCCCAAACATAATTTCTTGATACGATTTGGCACTGGCGCTCGACTGATTGAACTGTTGCTCGGCACTCTCAGAACGTGAGAAGTATCCGGAATCAGTGCTGCCTTTACTGTATGAACTGGGCAGAGAAAGAGACTGATCAGAGTCTTGACTTTTCTTCTCCGAAAGCCGAAGTGCCAGTCTTTGCTTGATGGTGGAGAACTCAACCATTTGGTCCACCTGAGCAATAGCAGCAGGTGCCGTCATTTCCCGGAATTGCCATAAAGATACTTTCCCTGATGACCCCGTTTGCTTTTTGAGTGAAGATAAAGTGGCTTCCTTTTTTGCCAACATACCCCCTTTTTCTTGCACAAAACCCTCTGTTTCTTTGATATGGCTTGTTGTATCCAAGGACAAGTCTTCCACAGCTTCTTCATCGGTGTCACTGCTCTGCTCAGCATCTGAATGCATCTCACCTTCTGCCACCGCCAGCTCTTCATCCATATGCTTGCTGTCTTGTTCTGAAAATGAAACCAATCCTGCTTTTACCGCATGGGTGTGAGATTTTCTGTGTTTGTACAGGTTGCTCTTAGTTTTAAATGAGAAACCACAAGGAATACACGGATATGGTCGTTCGCCAGTGTGAGAACGTATGTGCTTCTTTAGTACGCTGGGTTTGGCACAAGCTCTCCCACAGTACTGGCATACATACTTCCCAGTCTTCACTGACTTTTGCTCCTTTTTGAGAAGGCCCTCTGACAGCAGCTCATATTCTGATTGAAGATAGCGTTTGTTTGGGAGAGGAACGTTCTTCCTCCTGAGCTGGATGTGACACTGCTCTCTAGGTTTTGAGGTAAGAATATTTCCTGAAGCAAGGACCTGTGACTCCATACCAGGAGATGGACTTACAGCTGGGGTCTGGGGTTGCTCCGCAAGTCTTATTTTGTCCTCTGAGCCAGAGGATTGGCCTCTTTGGGTCATCTCGGATGGCAAGTGTTTTTCGTCATCTTTGAAACTGATAATCTGTTTGGAACGTTCCGCTTCACCTGAGGTTTTAGCAGCCTCCATGATAAGGATTTGCTATCTACAGTTGCTACATTGCCCTTGGTTTTGTTACAATGAACATCGTCTTGCTTGCTTGAAAGTTCGTTTACGTGGAGTGTTAATCCTTCAGTGCTTTAAACAGTTCCCTGTGATTGTACAGCAGTCAGTCCAACAGCATCATTTCAAAATGATGAAGTAATCATTTCCATATGTTCAAGAGCATGTTCAGTCAAGTTGTTTAAAAATGGTCTCCATCTCTATATACATTTAAGCCTGGGCACCACATCCAAATGGTCTGCTAACAGAAAAAAACACATGTTGTCAGTAAACAAATTCCAAATATTTTAATAAAATGCTGAGACAAGTATTTAAGTACAAAAGCCATCTTCAAGCCAAAACAGCCTATAAACTCACCATGCCCTGAGTAGAGTGTTTCTGAAGGCAGTCTGCCAGCACCATCTCTTTGTCTTTCTGAGGTCTGTGATTGATGTGAAGGTCGTCTCAAACTGTAAGGTCAGGAATTCCTCCATTAGAGAATTAACCAAACTATAAGTACAACAAGTACACAGCAGTGCAAGCATAATGGAGAGGGGGAACAAAGCAATTTATCTCTGTAACACCATCAATCATTCTGCACTCTAATCTCTATTTGGAATGTTGTTTTTGCTTTTCAAGGAAAACTTTTGCATTTAAAGTAAAAAAACATTTTAAAAATTCAAATATACCAAGGCACAAACCATGAAATTTGAATGAAGATCAATTGAGTAATAGAAGCTACCTTTTAAAAGTTTGAGGTCAGTAAACTGTTTTAAAAGATATTAATACTTTTACTCAACAAGGATGCACTGAATTGATTAAAACAGTGACAGTAAGACATTTACAATTTTGCAAAAATGTTACATTTCAAATAAATGCTGTTCTTTTGAACTTTCTATTCATCTAAGAATCCTGAAAAAAATGTATAATGATTTCCGCAAAAACAACCGTTTCTAACATTGATGATAATAAAAAATGTTTCTTGAGCACCAAATTGCCATATTACAATGATTTCTGAAGGATCATATGAGCAATTATGCTGAAAAATCAGTTTTGCCATGACTGGAATAAATTTTGTTTTAAAATATATTAAAATAGAACTGTTATTTTAAATTATAATAATATTTCACAGTATTACTGTTTCACTGTATTTCTGATTAAATAAAAGCAAACTTGGTAAGCATTAATGACTTCCTTCAAAAACATTAAAATTACTTTATTATTGAATGTAAAGAGGCAAGCAAGTGTTCAAGATTGAGAATATTGTAAAAGATTAAGAATCTGCCAGTGAAAACCTCATCATCCAAACATGTTAGGTACCGTGTAAAGAGTCTCAGGTCTAGTGAATGAAACTGTTATGCAACACAAGAAATGTATGACAAAAAGATAGTAACGTTTCAATTTTATTGGTTAAATAAGTCAACAGGTATTGCCACAATATGAACAGAATATCAAATAATGACAACTTACACCACCTCTGCCTACTCTCTGTGCAAATATAATTACCATCTGCATACATCAGAGTTTGTATAATGAGGTTACATAAGGTTATCTGGTTCAAACCTCTTAACTGGGACATTCAAACTCTGCAAGCAATCAGAGAAGAAATATCAATCTCCGCCAGGCTATAAAATCTAAAACCGAACCTTGACATGGTCTACAATGAAGTCAAACGTTTCCCACGGGTCGAGTTAGTATCTAAACAGCCTGTCTGTCTGGTGCTAGCGAACAGAGGAGAGAGTTGATGATGGAATGACAAAACACAGCGATCAGATGTGCTTTTTTTTTCAAGGTCAATCTCAATCCTGCGTTGTCCTCAACACATTGGAGGTAAAAATATGGTGGATAAACCTGCCAGAGGCTAAATGCACCTTTAAAAACTGGGCTGATAAGTTAAATGTGTCAATGGTGTTCGGTATTCAGACACGAGGCAATAATCTCATCAGATCTGTCCAAGTATCATGATGCGATTTCATCATTTACAAACAACATCGAAAGTATCCAAGTTTGACCTTCGATCATCCTTTGGATGCATTTGCGTTAACGCATCTACAACAACAACCGGTGCAACATGTCAAAGCCAGAGGCGGGAAAATATAACCAGACTCGAGAGAATGTCATTACGTCATATATCAGCCCCCCTTGGCATCACTACCCAGCGGGATGCCTGGCATCTCATGACATACAGCTGTGTTGCATCTCATAACTACAGCAGGAACAAAATATCCGTACAAGAGCTTATCGTGCTTCAAAAATCAGAGCAGTCAAGGACTGACTTTGACCAGTCACCTGCTTTTGAGTCTCGCTAAGACGTACAACACAGTGACTGCCATCAATCTACAAACCTGGTGTCCAAATTCAGCCTCCAGTCAAATGCAGATGTTCTCATAATTCCTGCTTCCCGTATCGCTGTACATCACCTTCAAAAAAAAGACAAATGTGCCAGGAATAAGTCTCAACATTCATCCATGTCTTGCTCAATGAGAGTACATTAGAAGAGCTACAGATGTAAGCGAGTCACCACAGAAAATACCTCACTGAGACGCGTATCCAGGAACAAAAATAGAAAAGGGGCCCTGTGCAGGGTTATGCAACGGCCCACATTCGAGGCCACTTTTGCATCGGCGCAAGGAGAAGTGAATGGCCAGGCTGCTTGTGGGAAGGGACTGAAATCAGGAAGGAAATAAAAGATTCAAGCTGTGTATAGTACAACTAGGACTGAAAGTCCTGATAGTTAACATATTAGTAATGTAGCTCATGAGTGTTATAAATTATCAGCAGCATCTTGAAATAATAACTAACATTTAAATACATGTTACTGGCTTTATTTGACAAGATTTAATGATGCACATTAGTCCAGAACAACATTTGCATTGATATACTTTGATCAAAATGTAATCAAGCGCAATGTTTTCTGTCCACTTTTTCAATGGCGCTGGTTCTGGAAGTATTTTTCCCATTCATTTTTCCCATAGGGATTTGTAAAATGTCCTTTTAAGTTTGAGTCGAACCATGAACCAAACCAACCAGCTACGAGGGCAATCACGGCATAATAAACTTTGACTTGAAGCAAAAAGAGTATATGAAAATTCAGACTACGGTAGAAGAACTACAATCCCATGAAGCACTGCGAATGACAGAATTAAATAAAAACAATGAGAAAATATAAAATTAATTTAAAGAGGTTGATTTTGTATAGAAACAATATATTTTAGATTTGAGAGTTTGCAGTTCTTTGCGGAAGTGGGCGGTTCTTTTGCTTGTTGTGATTCTCTGATTGGTGGAGATTTCTTGCAGAATCATGGGTAATGTAGTTTTTCACCAAGAATTAAGCTGTTTAGTGCTTATTTTAAAAATAAGTTGGCTTCAACACAATCATGTCATCGATTAACAATCTCAGAGCTCATAGTAACTCACTGTCTTTAAATGTTTAAGATATTGTTACAAATCAGTCCACTATGGAGAATTTTATAAAAAAATTTATGAACAGAATCAACTTTTTCCCCCTTAAATATCCTGTTTCACTGGGGAATACATCCGAGACTTTTATACCAAACAAGTAACCGAAAACAAGCCTCGTTTAGGGTGGTAAATCCTCACTACCTCTCAATTGGCCTGTAACCTTGACCTTTCAACACAATACAATTTACACGGCTAAAAATATTTGACCTGCCGTGACCATCATCTTAAGTTACGGTGGGGGAAGACAACTGGGTGCTGCATTAGAGGAGCGGAGGGGGTCAGGATAACATGATACAGTACAGATACCGTCTGTGTGTTGTAGTCACAGTCTATTAAGTAACATTAGAGCATTCCAGTATTACAAAACCAAGCAAGCGTCACTATTACTATTGCTCAACTCGCTCAGGGCTAGCCATTTGATCAAACCCCAAACCCTAAGTCTTGAATCAAGATGCATTTACTTAAGCAAAATTGTTTTTTTCTGAAAAATGTAAGTAAACGTATGTTGATTTGAGAATGTAATATATATAGACAAAACGCTTGTTAAGAAAGCCAAATTTTGCACTGTACAATTGTCATCTGGTGGACAATAAAACAAGGCAAAGAAATCCTATAAACTTGCATTGAAGAAGGGATCCAACTACAGAAACCCTTCAGAAACAGCAGTAGCACAGCATTTTTTGCACCGGCAACTACCACTCTGTCCTTAAATAATGTATTTTGCTGAGTCAGGAAAGCCGTGTAGACATCTAGTTTATCAGATATGTTCTAGTACAGAAGCAGTCCTGGAGATCAGTCTATTTACTTTCACAGAATGCAGTAATGCATCATAGTGACACGGGGAGCCAGCGGAGGAGGAACGTTTGCACGCTATCAAATCACATGCAAATGTGCAGATTTCCGCTGGTCAGCAAACTCATGTGCCTTAGACAGTGGAAAAGCCGAGCAGCGGTACGGAGGACCCGCTGGGACAGACCATCATATTTATAGAGAGATGAGAGACTTGACCTTCAATCCTCATGGAGGATCAGCCATTTCAGGGCCGTTCCACTGTATACTTAATGCAGATACAGAAAGCTGCAGTGCCTTGTGTTCTCTCTCTCTCTCTTTCTATATATATATACGGCCTGTCTGTGCATGCCAGCGTCTGTTATGGGAGTCATAAACCAGAGGATTGACCCATGTGTTTACATTGCCATTAGTTTGCATTGTTGGGCTTGTTAACTATGCCAATGTTTTGGTTGAACTGGCCTTTTAGCTTGTGCTAAAGGTCAAAGGTGTTTATATATGGAATTTTGACAATACCGTTAAAACACTGGAATGGTTAATGAAAGTTTTAATGTTTGAAATGTTCACCAAGGCTGTATTTATTTGTTAAAAAGCACAGTAAAAACTGTGATTTTGTCAAATATTATTGCAATTTAAAATGTTTTACAATTTATTTTTTTCCTGTGATGCAAAGATGAATTTTCAGCATCATTACTCCAGTCTTCAGTGTCCTTCAGAAATCATTCTAATATGCTGATTTGCTGCTCAAGAAGCATTCATTATTAATGTTGAAAACTTTTCATATTTTTGTGGAAACCATGATTCGAAATTTTTCAGAAGTCTTTGATGAATAGAATGTTCAAAGAACAGCATTTATTTGAAGTACAAATCTTTTGTAACATTTATAATTTTAACAAATAACACATTCTTGTTGAAAAAAGTATTAATTTCTTTAAAAAGAATCTGGAAAGAAGCACTTTCCAAAACATCCGCTTTTCAACATATATGTGAAAAATTGTCTGATCCTTAACGTGATAGCAGGCAGCGGCACAACGTCGATTCTGTGCTTACTTTATCTAATATTTGATGTTTTTAAAAATGATTTAAGTTGCAATTGAGAATTGCTAAAATTATTCAATATATCTTGAGACAAAGGTCTTCTTAATGATTT
>NPDK01211626.1:0-17809 GCA_013461565.1 Labeo gonius
TTTTTTTTTAACCGTTGGATTGTGAACATTTAGACAAAAATAATTTCAGGCTTTTATGCCTCATATAGTGAGAAAATGGAGCTCATTCTTCATAAGGACAAAATACTTAAATTTTAGGCCTCAAACCGGGCAAAAATATGCATTTTGGTGCAGGTTTTAATATTTGTATGGCCAAAAAGTACAATGAAATTCAGATACATAAAATGCGTAGAAATATACTTTTAAGTCTATATCTCTCAATAACATGTCTTGATAAGGTAATTAAATGCTTAGTTTTATGATCAAAACTGTCAGTTTTATTGTAGGGGGCAAATCATGTTATGCAAATGATGACTGAGAGACTCACAAATAAAAGCCTGATGCATCATATTTTAATATAATTTTCTAATGATTTGTGTACCTATAAGTGAATGAAATGATGAAAATGATGTTTGTTACTGAAATATGTAGTAGACACCCATAAAAGATTTACATTATTTGAAAAAATCATCATTTTATGCATATTTTGGACTATGGGGGGCGTCATTATTTCATTGACGTCAAACGGTTGCACTCAGTGATCTACTGGCACTACCTGTTGCTATTTTTACCACAAAGCAACTCGGAAAATAAAATACTAATGCAATGCCACATTGTGTGCCTTTTGGTTGTAATTTTCATTTGAAGGCCATTAAGTGAAGCAATGCAAGTCTTCACTGCTTTCCTAGCGATAAGAAGAGGAGAAAAGAATGGGAAGATGCCTGTGGATGAATAAAACTTCATAAAGACCTGCGTCTTTGTTCTCTCCACTTTAGCCCTGATGCCTTTGAGACTTTTAGTCGACCACAGCTACTGAAAGAGCTCACAAATGGCAGAGACGAGAAATGCTAGATGCCATCCTGCCATCCTGCCATCCTGTTTGTCATGACGCCGCACACACTAAAGGAGTTTCTCAGCATGGATTTTACTCGATATCCAGGGGCGTTTAGACTCCTTGTGGGGAAAAACTGATAGTACGGCATTTGGTTTAAGTCTACGTCTGTTCTTACAGTAGCTGTGGTCATTGTATCAGTATTTTATTTTCTGAGTTGTACTGTGGTAAAAGTCTGATATGCATCACCAGAGAGAAGTCTGTTGTTGTATCATAAGATCCAGTTTGCTTAAAAATGGGCTGATGCAAATGTTAAAAAAAATAAATATATGCATGAGTGAATCGTTCATAGTAAGAGCAATAATTTAGAAAATTCATTTCATGCACACTTGAATCATAAGGCATGGGAGACTGAATCATGGTGAATCAGATATTATTGACTCAGTAAGCAGTGTAGCAGTTACATCGGTAGACTATGAAACCTTCAAGCTGATGTCTGTTGCCACGGCAACATGCTACACAAACAGACCTGTGAGCTGGTAAGCATTTTAGGCTATACAAGGAGTGTGTGGCTATGTGTGTTTGCAGCAGTGCATATGTTTGAGTCCGGGTAGTTGGCAGGGTAATAAATGTTTGTACAGCTCTGCACATTAGATTAATAAACATAATATTTGCATTTGTAAATTGATGAGATTAGTTCACCGGTCTCAGAGAGAGCCGCACAGTTTCCAGCACGACAAGGGGCGTCTCAGAAACAGAAGGCAAACATTTATCTTTGCTGATCTCTCAGCGGTCTGCTGTTTGTGATCGGATAACAGGACGAATGTTTCAAGATTATATGTAGACCTTGAATAGAATTAATGTGCCACACAGAAAGAAAGTCATAAATCTGTCCATCTTGTGTGACTAATTTTAGACAAAGACTTGTTTCCAAAATCGTACAGATTTCCTGATTTAACTCTCTATGTTTTATATCTTATATCTTTAATTACTTTTATTCGTTGAAAGATCCTCTCACATTCGTTTGAGGAATTGGGTTTGAGTCACTAAAATGAACTCTTTCATAAGAGTCATGTGTTCGTAAATTGGACTACACTTCAATATGTGTTTGATTCACTAAATTGAACCAGTTCAGAAGAGTCATTTGTGACCCTGGACCACAAAACCAGTCATAGGGGTCCATTTTTTTAAATTGAAATGTTTACATCATCAGCTTTCCATTGATGTGTGGTTTGTTAGACAATATTTGGCTGAGTAACTATTTGAAACCACTATTTTGAGTCATTTGTAACCAGTTCATAAGAGTCAAACTGGACCACAATGGTCGTGCAGTGTGTTTGGCTCACAAAATAAACCACTTCATAAGAGTCATTTGTTCACAAACTGGACCACAACTGGTTGTGCAGTATGTGTTTGATTTACAAAATGAACCAGTTCATAAGAGTCATTTGTTCACAAACTAGACCACACTGGTTGTGCAGTATGTGTTTGATTCACAAAATGAATCGATTCATAAGAGTCACTTGTTCACAAACTGAACCATACTGGTTGTGCAGTACTTGATTCACTAAATGAACCAGTTTAGAAGAGTCATTTGTGTGCATGGACCATAAAGCCAGTCATAAGTGTCTTTATTTAAAAACTGAGATGTATACTATACATCACCTAAAAGCTAAATAAGACATAAGCTAATAGGATAAGACAATATTTGGCTGAAATTTTGATTCACTAAATGAAACAGTTTGTAAGAGTCATTTGTTCACAAACTAAACCACACTGGTTGTGCAGTATGAGGTTGATTCATTAAAAAGAACTGGCTTATAAGAGTCATTTGTTCATACTTTGGACTGCACTGGTCATGCAGTATGTGTCTGACTCACTAAAAAGATCTGTTTTAAATGAGTCACATATTTGCAAATTGGACTACACTGGCTGTGCAGTATGCATTTAATTCACAAAATGAACTGGTTCGTAAGAGTCATTTGTTCACAAACTGGATCACACTGGTTGTGCAGTATGTGTTTTATTCACTAAAAATAACTGTTTCATAAGAGTCATGTGTTTGTAAATTGGACTACGCTAGTCATGCAGCATGTGTTTGATTCACTAAAAAGAACTGTTTCATAAGAGTCATGTGTTTGTAAATTGCACCACACTGGTCATGCAGCATGTGTTTGATTCACTAGTTGAACCAGTTCATAAGAGTCATTTTCACAAACTGCACCACACTGGTTGTACAGTACGAGGTTGATTCATTAAAAATAACTGATTCGTACGAGTCATTTCTTCATAAATTGGACTATACTGGCTGTGCAGTATGTGTTTGATTCACAAAATGAACCAGTTCATAAGAGTCATTTGTTCACAAACTGCACCACACTGGTTGTACAGTATGAGGTTGATTCATTAAAAAGGGCTGGTTCACAAGAGTCATTTGTTTGTAAATTAAACTACACTGGTCATGCAGTATGTGTTTGATTCACTAAAAAGAACTGGTTCATAAGAGTTATTTGTTTGTGAATCAAACTACACTGGTCACGAATGTCATTCTTGATTTGAAAGACATTTCTTGGCATTATTTCACACTACTTTCATAACTCAAATAAAATAGGATTTATTTTGCCGTGGTGCTGAAGTTTTGCATCAGCTAGATCGCTCAATATTTTTACCCAGCCCTTCCTCTTCCTGCCTTGGCGGATGGTTCTTTGGCCAGAATAAACTAGACTTTATGCTGATAGTCAAACATCTAGCAATGCGAGACTCTACTTCGGTAGTTGAGGTAGGGTCTATATCGTTCCCGTCTCCAGTCCCCATGGAAACCTGCCACCCACACAGGAATCAATGCAGAAACTTTCAAACCCTGATGCTTGAGACTCCCTCCTCACTGTCCTCCTCAATAAATGATCTGTCAGTTTGAAACTCCGTACACGCGCACACACACAACCCCGACAATACCAGACCGTAGGGAAGAGATAAACTCCATACTCCATATTCCTGTCATTTCATATTCATCCAATGGAATCTCATGTGGCACTACGGAGACAGAGAAGGTTTGTGGGTATATATATGACATGGTCCGGGCAGTCGTCCCCGTGGTGGCTCTTGGCCAAATCACTGTCACAATAGATCAGGTTAAATTTATCTTTGAGATCATCACTCTGCTATTGCTTCATAAACAGACCTAAACATACACACACCCTAGCGGGATGTCACAGTGTGGTATGTGATGGCTTTATCCTTTTTGGTATTTCAGAAATTGAGAACCCTGAATGTATTCAGCTAGACTATACAGATTTTGATTTTGAAAATAATTGGATAATTGAGCTGCTTATGATGTAACATCTGGAACGTTTCGCATTACATTAACGAATGGGTAAACCGTGAACGTTTAAACTGTGTTGAGTGAATACTTGGTGATTAAATTGAGTTGGCCTGGTGGAGTCCCTGAGGGGACGTTTTGCATGAGTCATCTTCATGAGACAGCACAAGGAACACCACAACATCACACAGTTTCCTCAGAGACAAAGCTTTCCAGTCTGCTGATCAGGAAACTAGGCCAGCAACCACTATCTGGCTTGACAAGATCATTTACAGTGTGGTATCGCTCGCACTAGAGAGGGGCAAAACTGTCCAACTGCTGTGACTGAAGTCCATGCAAGAACAGATGGATGAAAAGACATCTGTAGTTCACAAAAAAGTCATAAAATAAAAGTGGTGATCTACACAAGACAGCATTTATGGCATATGGTGTACGATATAAATAAATTCTCAATTCTCAATCTTAGAAATCCCATGATGGAACTAAAAATAAAGGTTCTAAAAAGGGTTTCACAGCCTGATGCAACAGGAGAACTGTTCGGCTTTAGAAGCTCCTTTAGTTACACCATGATGTATACTGTAGTTACTGTTTACATTGAGTACTTTGAAAAATACCATTCAGAAAAGTCAAAACACCAGTGCTATTTGATGATTATGGTATACTGTAAATAGAAGTAGCAGATATTACCATCTTTTTTTTAAATACGGTACCACAGTGAATCCAGTACTAAGTACTAAATCAAAGTACTGTACCATGGTACCACCACAGTACTTTTTATGAGAGCATAATGTAACACAAGAACCTTTTTAAATTCAAAGAATCACCAACTCAAGAAAGCTATATCGCTAAAACAATTCCTTAAAACTAGCATCTTTGTGAACGGAATTTAATTTGTGAACTTTGTCGTATGTAAACAGTCTCAACTCTGAGTGATCTTGGTTTGGCTAGAGTTTGTGAACGGAAAGGCAATAGAACAAACTTTCCACTGAGATCCTCACGTAGCCGTTAGCATGCCTGCGTGTCAGCTCTGACTTCTGTCCTGCATTAAACCTCCATCCAGCCAGAGGCGTTCTGGGTAATTTGCAAACTTGTCTTTAGTAAGGCGCTCTCTGGAGACAGAGTGGAGCGCTGGGATGGGCCTTTCAGCAGCAGAGGGGATAAATATAACCCGCTCTCAAACGGGGCATGTGCTGCCTCAGAGGCTGCTGTTAGCAGACTGGGTGGGGTAACAGGTCGTTACTGTGAGTCACAGGGACACAGTTATTCCGTCATCGTAGGATTCTGTGAGCTTAAAATAAATAGAAGAAAAGGAATTATATGAGCAGAGTGGTGGGGAGGGTGAAAGCTGTCAGTCACAGACCTCTGGAGCAACGCAGTCTATGCACATCTTAATTACTTTTTAGCCAGTCTTCTTGACTTGCTTTCCAGTCTTTAAAATTCTTTTAATAAGATACATTTACTTGATATGCAACACTGCATAAGATATTAAGATTTGTTTTCAGAGAATGTGCTTTAAAATGAGTGAAAACAGCGCTTAATATCTAATGCAGTGTTGCGTCTCTAGTAAATTAATTTAGTTTTAATGATTTTTATATCATTTAACTGGAAAACCAAAAAAGTACTCATTAAAAATGGGATTTTTGTTATGTAATGTAACTCTACCACAACTCTTATGAAACTCTATAACATAAGATGTTCTATAAGGTAATTCTATACCGCAGCACTCTATAATGTAACTCTATACAGCAGCATCGTCTATAAAGCAACTCTATATCGCAACATGCTCTATAATTTGACTCTATAACAAAACCCTATACTGTCGTGCTAATGGTCTACAACCTGATTCTATACCACAGTGCTCTATACTGTAACTCTATTTAGCGGCATGTTCTATAATGCAACTCTATATCGCAACAGTGTCTATAAAGAAACTCTATATCGCAACACACTCTATAGTGCAACTCTATGGCGCAACATGTTCTGTAACATAACCTTATACAGTGACGCTCTATAACACAACTTTATTGTGCAACAAGTGTATGAAGCCTATAATGTAACTCTGTAACACAGTACTCTATAACATAACTCTTTACTGCAGTGCTTTATAACATTGTACCGTGACGCTCTATATGGCAACTAAAGTGCAACAGCATGTATAAAGCAACTCTATTTAGCAATAAGTTTTATAATACAACTCTATATAGCAGCATGGTCTATAACACAACTCCGTATCACAAGAGTAACTCTATACAGCAATATGCTCTGTAATGCAACTCCATACTACAACACGCTCTATAACGCAATTTTACCCCATGACGCTCTGTAACACAGCTCTACAGTACAACACTGTCTATAGAGAAACTATAACGTAAGGCTCTATAATGCAACTCTATGGTGCAACATGCTCTGTAACGTAACTTTATACAGTGATGCTCTATAACACAACTCTCAAGTGCAACAGACACCTTCTCAACTCTTTCTATAGCAACACACTCTATAAAACAACTCTATGACGCAATTCTCTTTAACATGACTTAATACGTATATAAATACCTACTGAATATAAAGTCTATAAAGCAACTATATACTGCAACATGCTCTATAATGTGACTCTAGAATGTAGCACTCTATAACAACTCTATACTACAGTGTTCTATAATGCAACTTTATTTGGCAACACGCTTCATAACATTATATCGTGACACTCTATATCGCAACTCTAAAGTGCAACAGCGTCTATAAAGAAACAATTTGCGCAATTTTCTCTAACACGACTTAATACCTGAGTGCTCTATAATGTAACTCTATTCAACAGCATGGTCTATACAGCAACTTTATATTGCAACATGGTCTATAATGTGACTCTATAATGCAGCACTATATAATGTAACTATACTGCGGTGCAGTACAACAAACTCTATATAACAATAAGGTCTTTAATGCAACTCTGTATAGCAGCATGGTCTTTAACACAACTCTATATCACAACAGAGTGTATATAGTAACTATACAGTGACATGCTCTGTATTGCAACTCTATACCAAAACACCCTCTATAGTGCAACTCTACCCTGTGATGCTCTGTAACAACTCTACAGCACAACAGTGTCTACAGAGAAACTTTATATCGCAACATGTTCTATATAGCAATTCTAAGGCGCAACATACATTATAACATAACTTTATACAGTGACACTCTATAACACAACTCTCCCATTCAACATGCTCTATAATACAACTCTATGGCACAATTCTCTTTAACGTGACTTTACATCTCAGTGCACTATAATATAGCTCTATACAACAGCATGGTCTACAAAGCAACTCTATAGCCTATTGCAACATGCTCTATAATGTGACTTTATAACTTAGCACTCTATTTTCAACTTTATTGCGCAACACGCTTTATAACCTTATACCGTGACGTCCTATATCACAACTCTAAAGTGCTAAACAGCATGTATAAAGCAGCTCTCTACAGCATCAAGCTCTATAATGCAACTCTATGGTGCACTTCTCTCTATCTCTCAGTGATAATAATATATCCATATAGCATTAGGTCGTCATAAAAGAACTCTATAATGCAACATGTTTTATGAAGCTACTCTGTAAAACATATTCTGTAAAAACTCCATACCATGACGCTCTATAATGCGAGACTATAGTGCAACACACTCTATAAATCAACTTTATAGAGCATGTCTGTACTGCAACACACTATGATGCAACTCCATATATGACGCATTATAATGCAACTCTGTGGCACCATACACTATAAAGTAACTACAACATGGTGCTCTTTAATCTATACAACACTCTACAGTATAACACAAATGTACAGCACAATATTTTCTATAATACAACACTATAGTGCAACATGCTCTATAATGTAAATCTATTGTGCAACAAGCTCTATATTTTATGCAACACAGCTGATAACACAACTCGACACTGACTCTTGAAAAAACAGCTACTTTGCCACTGTGTATTGTGTATGTGTAGAGTGTGTGGACAGTGTGTAGACTGTGTGCATTGTTTGAAGTGTATGTGGGTGGGGGGGTAATACGTTCTCTAATACTTCACCAGCCTCTTGGGGAAACATTAGCAGGGCAATTAGCCATTAGCAACTCTGTGGACGTAAATGAACCTCCTGTTTGGGGGTCCCTAACGATGTGAATTTATTAACCAAATGTTCCAGTCCTCTCACAGACACAAACTGGGTGTTCTCTGGGTGTTTGCATGCTAAGAATCCATATGGATCATTTTAATTGCCGTCGATGGCAAATTAAATCCAGGCCATTAAAAGCTGCATGTTCAGTCTATGAATTCCACAGAATTTCAACCCCGTACTCAACATAAACACTGGAATGTTTTGGAATGCCAACGATTCCCCACAGGGCACGTTATCTATTATATATGAGGTTCTTCTTTGTAATTATGAAAAGCAGAATGTTATGTCATTGCTCATTAAAATTGGATCCTCAGAGCTGAATTTAAAGTAAATGTTTGACCTGTTCTCTATTACAATCCACCCAGCCACGTTAAAAGTCCAGTCAAGGGTCTCAAAAAGTGAGACAGACTGCTGGAGAGGATTCAAACAGCTACTCTACAGTCCGTTTGCATAACAGAGAGTAAACAGCCATGAGTTTAAATCGATAAGCTCTCATAATGAAGTCAGCGGAACTCTGAATGTTGGTCAGGTCTGGAAGCTTCTGGGGAAGGTCAGGGAATCGAAGGGCGCATCTGCTGGAAGAATTCCAAGCAGCTTCTTCAAAACACTTCATCTGCAAGGAAAAGAGCCAAGCTGTGTTCTTCAAAAACAATGAAAAGATCTAATTATCATTCCATATTTTCAGCCGCATGCACGCCAATAAGCAGGGCCTGAAGTGGCCTTTGGGGAGAACTCCATTTTGATGGATGCGTGAACAGCTGCTATTGTTGGAATGCTGGAAAACCGTGAATTTGACTTCTGTTCTTTCTCTACATTCCACTAACACAATGCTCACTCTCTTGTAAGCCACTTTGGTACAAAAGTGCGAATATCGTAAATAGTTTTCCATGTGTCATCTCAGTAGAACAAGTAACGTTGGAGGAATGCAACTTCAGGACGTTGCACAGAACAAACACAGGTTTCTGAACAGCAGAGGTTCAACTTGGCAGTCTGTCTGGCAATATGAAATGCTTTCAAAAGTCGTGGAAAATGTGAGAATGATAGATGAAAACAACTGCATGAATCCTATTATGAAAAGTCAAGGACAAAGCTGAACTTTACTGAGTTTAATGGATGTGAAATTGAGCGATGTCGGAACGGCTGATTCAAGCATTACGAACATCTGTTACAGAGTAAGTGGCTCAGAATTCCTGACTATATCTGGATTTTACAGTCTCAGTTTTACAGGAAATATCTGAAAACCTTTCACAAACGTTTGGTGGAAAACGATGTGCTTGAAAATGGTGTATACACTTCACTGGCACGTGACTGTGGTTGGGTCTTCTGTTTTGAGCTTCTAGATAGTTTTACTATACCAAAATATTTAACCCTACTGTAACAACAACATAATGTCCATTTAATCCTATTTTCATAGTTTCATAAGATGACATCAAAACGGACCCTATTTACTTTATTTATCCATGTGTCTGGGCTTATTTTGAATGATCTATTGCACATTATTTGTCTTCATGCTATTTCATCTTAATTTTAGCTTACATATCTAGACCTCCTTTCAAGATCCAATCAGCTCCTGATGGATAAAAACAAATCCTGTTTATTTCAATCATATACTTAATCATAAATATGTCACATTGGAAAAGTAAATATACCACAACACTCAATAATGTAACTCTTTATAGCAGCATGGTCTATAACATAACTCTATATCATAACAGGGTGTATATAGTAACTCTATACTGCAACACGCTCTATAATGCAACTCTTAGGCGCAACATGCTCTGTAATGTAATTTTATATAGTGACGCTCTATAACACAACTCTATAGTGTAACAGAGTGTATAAAGCAACTCTATATAGCAACACACTCTATAATACAACTCTATGGTGCAATTTTCCCTAACACCACTTAATAACTCAGTGCTCTTTAATGTAACTAGAGCAACATGGTCTTTAATGCAACTCTATAGCAACAAAGGTGTATACAACAAAGGAACTCTATACGGGATTACGCTCTATAATGCAACTTTATGGTGCAACATGCTCTGTAAAATAACTTTTATAAAGTGACGCTCTATAACACAGCTCTATAGTGCAATAGGGTGTATAAAGAAACTCTATATAGCAACACGCTCTATAATACAACTCCATGGTGCCATTTTCTCTAACATGACTCAATACCCCAGTGCTCTTTAATGTAACTCTATAGAGCAGCATGGTCTTTAATGCAACTCTATGGTGTAACATGCTCTGTAAAATAACTTTTCTACAGTGACGCTCTATAACACAACTCTATAGTGTAACGATATATAAAGCAGCTATAGCAACAAGCTCTATAATATAAATCTATGGTGCAATTTTCAGTAACACAGCTTAATACCCTAGTGCTATATTGTAACTCTATAGAGCAGCATGGTCTTTAATGCAACTCCATAGCAAAAACAAAAATGTATAAAGGAACTCTATACATGAGTGTGCTATATAATGCAACTCTATAGTGCAACAGGGTGTATAAAGCAAATATACAGAAATATGCTCTATAAAGTAACTCTATGGCACAACACACTCTAGGAAGTAACTCTGTGGTGCTCTATAATGCAGCTTTACAATGCTAAAGGGTCTATAAAGCAACTCTATACCACAACACGCTCGATAATGCAACAGTATACTGAAACACACTTAATAATGCAAATATATGACGCTCTATCATGCAACTCTATGGCACAACACACTCTATGAAGTAAGTACACTATGGCGCTCTATAATGCGTCTCTACAACACTAAAGGGTTTATAAAGTAACTTTATAGAGCAAGTCCATACTGCAACACACTCTATAATGCAACTCTAGATATGACACTCTATAATTTAACTCTATGGCACAACACACTCTATAAAGTAACTATGCCATGGTGCTCTATAATGCATCTCTACAACACTAAAGGGTCTATGAAGCAAATTTATAGAGCAAATCTATACTCCAACACACTCTATAATGCAACTCTATATATGACGCTCTATAATGCAACTCTATGGCACGACACACTATAAAGTAACCATGCCAGTGGTCTATAATGAAAATCTGCTACACTAAACAGAATGCAAAACTCTATAATGCAACTCTATATATGACACTCTATAATGCAACTCTATGGACAACACACTCTAAAGTAACTACACCATGGTGCTTTATAATGCTATTATCCAACTCCACAACACTAAGGGTTTATAAATCAACTTTATAGAGCAAGTCTATACTGCAACACACTCTATAATGCAATTCTATATATGACACTCTATAGTGAAACTCTATACCACAACACACTCTACAGTATAACACAAGCTATTTTCATTTTTTACAGGTTCACAACCTATTTTACTTTCCCAATGTGACATATTTATGATTAAAAAGGGATATTCTGAGAAAAAAAAAGTCAATAGGATTTGATTTTATCCATCAGGAGCTGATTGGGGATTCATGTTAAACTATAATTATTTTCATTGCGGAACTCTGTACATTTTCAGACTCGGTGGCAGTTTTGATGCTCTAATCAAATTTCATTATGAAGTTCAGAAGCCATGATTACTCTGACATGATTTTTCAATGCGCGCATTAAGCTACAAAGGTTATGTTGTTTGTGCTTCGCATCTTCCAGTGAACCCTACGTAAAATTCGTTCTCAAAACGTGTTTTATTAGGTGTAATAACGTGTGAAGGACAAACCTGATGTGTCAGTCTGGAGGGAAAGGAAGCGTTTTTTCTAACTAAAGGCCTTGTGAAGGTTTTTGTAGAGCTGTTCTGTTGTCATTGGCAGAGCGAGGTAAGACAGACAACGCCCTCGACCAACAGCCAAACCATTTGGCACAAAGTTTAGGGAGCTTCTGGAAGAAGCCGTTATTCAAACAGCTTGTGAAACACGTCTCCTTTTTTGGTAGTTTTTTTTTACACAAAATCTGTATTTTTTTCCTCCCGGTTGGTTTTCCATGATGCAGTGTGACACCAAGTCAGTGGGGTTTCAGCACAAAGACCCTTTCTTAAAACAGAAAAATGACTTTTGTTGAGACTATTACTTTATTTGCTCAGTTTTCCTTTTCCACCCGGCCCCCATCCGCCCTCTCCCCTCCCGCTGGCCCCTCCTGTCTGAGTTGGATTCGTCGGGTACCTCATAAACGTTAAAAAAAGCAACTCTCCCTCTTATGAGCGCAAAACCACTTCAAGGACTGCCACAGCAGTACTCAAGGCAGTGGTGATCCTGTCTGTGTGGCGGCAGGGAGAAAATCCGATCCCTTCCCGTCTACCTCTCTCCGCTAGCAAAACCATAATGACTCAGTTGAGTTAATCAGCGGAAATGAGCAACGCTGACAAGGTGTTACGGACCCGCTGTGATTCATAGACAAACATACGGCACACATGAAACTAGGTGAGGGACCCTGAGTAATTGCTGCACTGAAAGAGCATGTTTGTGTGAGATTACAAGCTTAGTGTTAGCGCTCTATAAACATCAAGCTCTTCAGGCATAAAAGAGGGAAAAAGAAAATTTGCACACACACACACAGACACATTTACTAAATTACGAAACTAAAAAATGTAAAAAAAAAATTAACAATCATTATCTGTATTTATAATTAATTGACAGCTTTAATTATTTATTTATGAATAATTTTAGTGAGATTATTGGGACCATATATACCCAAAGTCTAAGTACAGTACATAAACCTACACTGTACACTCAAATACGTTTAGTGTTTAGCATTTGATTATTGACATTTAGAGGACATCTTGATCTTTGTGGTGCTCTGTGGTAGGTTGGTGTGAAGAACGAGAAGTTACAGTGTGTGTGTGTGGGTTGTGCAGTAGCTGGATGGGATGGGTGGGGTTAGACATCCTTGTCCTGCGGTCACACACACACTCCCCATCTCTGCCTGTCATTAACTCTGATTGATGGCTATGGAATGGTAGCAGAAAGTGTCGGCCACACCAACAGTGATTCGTTACAGAGCTTAAAAAGGTTTTGTCTAATCCAAACTAAGTGGAACTTGATACGATTTACATCTTTTTAATGTAACAGCAGTATCACTAGCTGTGTGCTTTAGACAGAAAACGACAACGCACTGCTTTTACATGATTCTCTGGAATACTTGATTTTGACTGGTCAGTTGCAGCATTCTCTGGTCAAATATTTTTGCATAATGATGTTAAACTGTATAACTGTGTCGCAAGCAAACAATGCTTTTGTAGCAGTGCCCGTTTTATGTCTTTAATAACACACACATCACACATTCCTTCTCATATAACCAAATTGTTTAAACTCAATCAAGTTAATATTTCATATTTAAAAAATTGTCCTTCCATGCATTCACTAGTGTTTATTATTGTAGTTTGTTTTGTTTATAAGTATGTTTTAACAATTACTGTATAATTAGAGTTTGATATCACATATCCACAGCATATGAAGCCTGTTTATACAGTATAAGAACCAGTGTTATTTTAGTATTACATAAAAGCTATTATAGTTTGTATTAATAATACTAATTAGCATTAATGAATTCTTTTTTTATTTTAGTTTAATTTTTAGTCATTTTTCGGTGCACTATATATATATATCATCTGTGTTTGTTTTACATTTAAAATTTTTTATTTGATTTGATTTCAACAAAAAAACTATTTATTTTAATGTTAATTTAAATTTCAATATTAATGTTATTTAAAATTATATTAATATTATAATATTATGTTTTTAAAAATGTGATTGTTATTCATAATTCTTATTTAAAAATATTATTGATAAATTATTATTATTATTATTATTGAGGTGAGACCTTAACTATATTTAGAAGAGTTAATAACATTAAATATTATTTATAATATTAAATTGATTAAGTTTGTTAATAATTATTTATTCAATTTTACTATTTAAAAATTATTAATACAGTACTATTATTATGAGGTTAGAACTTATTTAGTATAGTTAATATTAAAAATATTAAAATTATTATTACTATTGCTACTACTAATTTGAGGGTGATACTTCAGACATTACGAAAATATTATTTTAATATAAAAAATAAATATTATTACTGCTCCTACTATTATGAGGTGAGCCTATGTTTAAAATAGTTAGTTAATTGTATAAATTAAATATTAACTTAATAACTAATCATTAATAATCATATTACAAAAATTATTACTATTGCTACTGCTATTTTGGGTGATACCTCAGACAACTGTTAATTTATTAATAATTCTTAATGAAATAATCATCAGCAGCATCATTATTATTATTACTTCATAATAATTAATAATAAATAAATATAACTTAAAAATGTTTGTTTTCTTGTAGTGTAAATTTTGCATCATGTTATTTGGTTTAGTTAATGAAAATAGCCCTTTTATTCAGCAACCTGGCCAGCTCTAATGAACCACGCCCACATGCCAAGATTAGCCAATCATAACCAGGGTCATTTACAGGCTTAATGGTAGATTAGCATAAACAGTCCATTAAAGGGGTCCTATTATGCTCGTTTTCAAAGTCTTGATTATGTTTTGGGGGTGTACTAGAACATGCTCTCACGCATTATTTTTCACATAATTTACATTATTACAATACCTTTCTCCCAGCCTGGCACTAACGGCTCGATTAGTTCCGGGTTAGATGAAGGCCCGCCTTTTGAAAAAAGGAAATGTGTTATGATTGGTTAGCTGTCCCACTGTGATTGCGTTGTGATTGGCGAACAGCTTAGACAGTGTTTCAGTACTGCCACACCCCTGGTCAAAGCAGTTGGAGCAAACTAGATTGATAGTGAATCTTAAGTTTTAAATAAGGATATTTTTCTTACAAAAACGCATCGATTCGAAAAGAGATATTTTTAAAAGCGAAATATTTCCCTTTGGAGTGGACTTTGAGATTTGTAACTTTGTAGATCTTTTTTATGCCCAAAGAAACGCACACACTGACTAAAATTCAGAAAGTGAAAAAGCATAATAGCACCCCTTTAAGGATTCTTAATATCATGGAGAGAGTGGAAATTATCATGCAAAAAGTAAATTATGGCATGTTTTGGATTTAAAAGTCCTTGACTTGCATAAAAACTGTTTTTTATTTAATCAAGTCTGATTTTCATTTTTCATTAGTGTCTTTTGTGATTCCTCCACATGACTAACTCAAGCACGAGGTTCGAATTAGTGCATAAAAGCATACTAATATGAAACTGTTTATGAAACATTTGAGTATATAAAAAGTCATAAATTAAACACTTTATGAAATGAGATTTTTAAGGCATTAAAAGCTTTTGCAGTTCTCACTCCTGATTCATGACACAGTGTTGTATAACATCTTGAAGGAATCAGGAGAAATGTGCAGCAGGTTAGTTTAGTGGGATTCACATGAGTGAAAGATTCGTTCAATGAGCATGAGACGCCATATTTAATCAGACGTGAATGAAAGTGAAGCTGAGAGGAATGTTCTGCAGTAATTGCTAAAGCAAGTGCCACTGTTACGGTTTATTTAAACAGACAACCTTAAGTATTAAACTTCTGTGAAATGCAGGAATGAACATCGATTTGTGGTGCTATTACTTTTCTAAGCATTCAGGTTTACGATTTTCAACTCAGGACGACTGACAGAAGCGAAATAATCAAGCATTATCCATGTTTTTGGCAAAAAATGTACAAATGTCATTTTGTTGTCTTCAGATTTAAGTTGGGTTTGGTTCGGTCTAAGTTGGCGCCAGACTTTTGGCTTTAAATATCAAGTTTAGTCTGCATAAATGGTGTAACACAATCAAAAAGGAACTGTCTGGCCAACATGCAAAGTGGTAAACCAGTTTGATTTTTCATGTTTGACATTTCGGGATGTATCACATATCACATACCCACACGTATGAAATAACACACCATAATAATAGATCGCCATGTGAACTAGGCAGTAGCATATTCCCATAATAGCACAGTAGTTTTTGATAGATTTGGTAAAGACTGTATCAGTCTGACAGAATGCATTCATCCATACACATCCAACAGCTCCTATTAAGAGTTTGTGAACTTAGAAAACACTAATCAGATGTGAAAGATGTTACTGTGTGTCACAGCATGTTCTGGAATGTGCAGCACAAACTTTAATAGCATTAAATAGAGGTTTGTAAATTGGTTCCTTGTGTTGTTTGCAAGCAAATTGTTTACCGAGGGAGATGTTTTCACCTCCTGAGAAATGCTTTTGAATGTGTCCAGTAACGCCCAGTTGATGGCATGTTAAAACTGAAGCGCCGTCGCGGTGTTAAGAAATGCGTCTTTGGTCACAAGCCACCGAGGAGCAACAATGAACAGATGAAAGAATGAAAGGCACATAGTCTGATAAACAAAGAGTCTATAGTTGAAGTGAAAGTGTGCTCTGAGTGGTTCAAAAAGATCCCAGCTGCCTCCGAGTCAATTTCTGTCGTCAAGCCAAACAATAATCCCCAATCTGGGTGATATTTCTGCTATCAGATTGAAGAGCTCCGGTGGTGAGTGTGTGTGCTAAGGTTTGATGTGGTCCATCAGAGACGATCCACATTTGATAAGACTGATCTGTCCTGTAGGCTTAGATCTGCTGATTTGAGAACACTGGGAACACTGCCGCTCTGTTTCAGGCCGTACTGAGAGAAGCTGAACTACTTTTAACTCAGTGCTAATGGAGTGAGACATTGATAAATTGGGAGACATGATGCAACGGACAAAAAATGTACAGAAAGAACCTTTTCTCAGGTCTTAGCCAACAATTTGATACTCCATAACCTTGCTTGGATAAAAACAAACCCTCAGTCGAATCACGTTTGCTGGTCTTAGCTCTTCGCTTGTTTCCCAATATGGTTACACTGGTCTCTTGAGGAAAGATGAGCAAACTGGTCCTTTTTCAGCAAGGAAGACATAAATAAATAATTGTTAAAAGTATTTTAGTCTTTTATAAAATTTATTTTATTTCCTAAATATGTTTTCAAATAAAAATATTTAAAATAAGCAATTTTTAACTAACATTAATAGATTTTAAATCAGTGATTTTAGGAGTGAATATATTGGTACCTCCCCAAACGAAGTCTATCATCTTAGATGGGAAATCTTCTCTGAGCTTGTCAGAATGCACTCTGGTAATTTTATCCGTAAAGGATATGAGTAATGCTTTAAAACTTGGTCAAAATTATAATAATTTTGCTGTCTGCATCCACCCTACCATCTTAAAGGTGCCCATGAAACCTAAAAATATTGCCTAGGTGAAAAGCTTATTTGGTTTTGGAACAGAGCTTAAGGATAGACGGATGGACAGACAGAACAACCGAACAATAGATAGATAGATAGATAGATAGATAGACAGACAGATAGATAGATAGATGGACATATAGATAGATGTACCATCGATAGATCTATAGATGGATGGACTGACGGACAGACAAATAGAACGATAGATAGATAGAGAGAGAGAGAGAGAGAGAGAGAGAGAGAGAGA
>NPDK01211688.1:2068-15183 GCA_013461565.1 Labeo gonius
CAAAACAAAACAAAACAAAAAAACAAACAAACAAAAAAACATATCCGTGGGGATGGTGTGGTTTTTGGTAGGGCTGGGATTCCCGTAGATAACTTTACACAATGATTATAAAATCTGTCTAATTTTTAAGCACTTTCTTTATTAAATGAAATATGATTTATAAGTTGTTTTACTTAAGGGCCCTAAAATGGGGGGTGCCCTGATACCTTGGCTGGTTTAGGCCTGTCTTAAATAAATACGACAACAAAACCACCAGCAGGTAGCAGATAGTCCCTGTATTAATACATGGTTAATTGAATCGTTCAGATCAAATGATTCTTTCAAAATGGCTGATTCAATTATAAAGGAAGCAAGTGAATATTTTATGAATAAATTGTTGAATCACTGGCTGTTCATTTGTTCAAAAACAGATTTATTCAGAAAGAAACACTGTATTGTTGCTCTGTTGGATAAAATTAATATCACAGTTCTGATTGTGCACACTTGCTTGCATGTGTGATAAATATAAAAAAATAAAAAATCATTCAAGGGTATTTTTTCTGTTATAAGTTGAATTATAAGGGCATTCTACTAGGCACGCAGTAAATGTTTTTGGACTCTCAAGAGGTGTTTTTGTTTGTTTTTGCACACAGACACACACACACAGAACTATAACAACATGTCAAGGTTCTCGAATCAATAAAACACTCTCTCTTCTGTTGGCTTCTTTTTAAAGAATGACGAAAGTTGCGCTAAAACCATTTTGTGTGAAAAAAGACAAAAACTTGCAGTTTGTTACAGAGAGTTTTAATATTTTATTATTTAATATTTTACATAATATACAACATTATTAATCTATAGGGGATGGTAAAGGTGGTTTTACAGAGGGGGTGCTTTTTGACATTTTAAACAAGGGGGACCCCCCAATCCCCCTCAATCCAGGGTCCTGTGTTTATCCCAACAGGTTTAACACAATACAGAGATAATGTAATTTTAGTTTGGATAAAACTGGCTGTAATGTAAGTATCAGAGATCTGCAGTAGGGGGCAGTGGTTGATGTGCAGCAGATCGGTGGGATGAGTTGTTCTCCAGCGGGAGTCGATGTGAAGTGACTGCAGTGTTTACATGCACTCTGATCTCTGCTAATGACCCGTGACTCGGCTCTTCTGACATCACTGATCTCAGTTCAGCTCTGTCTTATGCTCAGATGAGATACAGAGGGTCTGAATCACAACCGGGATATGAGAATTTGTGCTTCCCAGTTGATTCTTTGAGGTCATTTTCCCTTTTCAAATTTATTTTCTGTTTGATTCGATTTCTTGATAGTTACTGAAAGATATAAACTATAAACGACTATACGAGAAGCACAACAGGGGCCTTTTCACAAAATAAACATTTAGTGTCATGGGAGCATCTGTATGTCAGATTTTTAACTTTAATTTTGCCATAATAGTTTTATTATTTATTTTTTCATGAGAGATTTTTTTTCTCCTCACATTTTTAGACATTGGATTTTCTGTTCATGGCAGTGATAACAGGGTTTAGAACTTGGCTTTGCAAGGACATAAACAAAAAAATAAATAAATAAAATCATACAAATAATCACTTTTTCCCTGATTTTTTTAATTACGTCAGTGGAGAAAACCATATGTAGAGGTTGCTGACAAACCACAATGCGAGCGGTCTAAATATGTTCATATACTCTCATCGCTCCAGAAAGCCTTTTTCTACAGCACATTTCAGTGAATCGCCTGTATATTTGTTCTAGATTCACAAGTCAAATGTAAGCATTCACACGTGACCCCGAGGGCAGAATGTGGAGGGTAAAGGGTCAGGAGGTGCTGGACGAGGTGAAACAAACCATCAGTCAGCAAACAGCGTCTGGACGCCCAGCATCTGAACGACTGGAAAAAGAAAGCACCACTTTCGCTTAAGGCCCGGTAATCTCAGACAACTAAATTGTTAGTCTCTTGACTTGACAATGAGGCCGCACATAAACTAACCATTCAGCATGTGATCCTGTTCATTTAGTCAGCGTACGTGTAGGTGTGTGTGTGTGTGTGTGTGTGTGTGTGTATTTATCCAGTTTACCACTCGCACGTCACATGAAACAAAGCAAAACTGAAAATGCTGCCCTTTTACAGTCACTAAATATAGACGTCACAAAATGTTCTGATCATTAATTAGAAAAGACGGTTTTAAGGAATCAAATTACGAAATGCATTTTCCCAATCTTGCTGGTAATTTCGTGAATTCAGACTATTGCATTTACTTCAATTTAAAAAATGGTAAAAAAAAGTCATTTCAGCTCATTTTTAAAATATTATCCACAATTTCATGAATTCAAGCTATGTGTGCTATACAAATAATCAAAAGAATAAAAGAATTTCCATCTAAAAATATAAATTTCCACATAATCAAATTGGATGTACATGTAGTTTAAGCTCATTTTCTAAATCTTTCTGGTCAATTCATGAATTCAATCTATAACTTGAAAATGTTCTTACAAAAGCAGTAGTGCTTGTCATTATTGAAGAAAAACAGGAATGATATCAGAAATAAACATCTGCAATATGAGCATATTCCACATCTTTGCGTCTGTATTTTTAGCTCCGAGACCAAAATACACACACAAATATGCGAGCGAGACGAGTATGAATCACAAAATAAAACAGTTATCCGGGGCTGATATTGCAGAATGATTTTTACTCTGCCATTTTCATAAGCACAGCTGTTTGCTCATTCGCATTTGCAAATACGATCATAAGCGTAGAAAACACAACTAAAAATAGACAATAAAAGTGTCCTTTTGAAACACCTTGTAGGCAAATGAATAAGTCGTGTTGCGCAGGCTTTCTCATGAGAAATCCATTAGACGCGCTTTGAACTGTAATTCATTTAATGTACATCTCAACAAAATGCAGTTCACTCAGTGCTTTATGTAAACACACATTCATGGAAAACACCAGTGCGGGAGCGCGTAATGAAACGTGCCCTCTGCAGCGAGTGTGCGGCGGGGTTGTGTTGCGTGCGAGGGGCCGGGGCCGACCCAGACTCTGTGTGGTCTGACTGTGTGGTCTCCAGCTGACAGACTGAGAGAATGAGAAAAGTCAAGGGAGAGAGAGAGAGAGAGAGAGTGTGTTTACTTTAAGGAGGCCTGAATCTGACATCCTACAGCCGCTCCTGAGAGCCCAGATAGAGCGAGAGCGGCCTCATACATCACACACACACACACACACACACACGCAGAACTGTGTGTAAACAAATATCTGCACAGAGGCACAAGGAAATACGCTCTTTCACTTAAGCAAGCGTTTAATCTGTAAAGATACTCTCTTGCAAATACATGAGTATTATATTTATACACATAAAATACTAAATGCCACCTACTTCAGCCTAAAAAATGTATTCAGTATAGTCCACTTTAGACATCCTACTAACTTTAAGTGACTTTGCAACTACTAATCTCAACTAACTCGCGTTCATTTGTCAACTAATTCTCATTAGAGTTTTAGTAAACTGTTAGGTTAGGGTTAGTAGAATAAGTTGACATGTACTTGTTACGATAAGTTACTTATAGTCTGTAAAATGTCTAAGTGGATTAATAAAATAAAGTGTTACCAACTTAAGTTCAGTTTCTGAATTAAGTATTAAAATCAAAATGGCTACGACTCTTTTTTTGTTTTTTTTAAATCTTGTCTAGTTAAACCTAAAAAATGAGGCTGAAACTGGTTAAATGTAAATTGTTAAATATGTGTCATGACTTATTGATTATATCATTTTTTAACAGTGCACTCTTAATATTTATACATTTTAAATAACCAGTGGTGGACATTAACAAATTATTTTTACTTTATGTTTTTGTATTTTCAGGTATCTGCACATTGGCAAGGCATTCTTATTAAAATGTTATACAGTTTTGCTGTATGTGATGTCTGTTTTTCCTCATTTTCCCAAATACTATAAATATCTCTCTATTCACTTGTTTTCACGCTTGACAGAAACCAACTATATTAAATATTATGTTAAATATTAAATATATTATATTGAACATTATATAGTAAATAAATATTGATAAAATAATGATTAAAGTACATAAGTTAAAATTACAAAGTGAAAATTCATCAATCAGTACTTTGTGCTTGAAATACTTAAGTGCATTTAAAATCAGATACTTTGTACTTTGTACTTGAGTAAAATTGAAATAGAGTACTTAATAATTTTACTGGAGTAATATTTTAGAAATTAGTGCATTTTTAATTTATTAAGTGCTTGATTTGTGTACTTTGTCCACCACTATAAATAACAAAACAAACCCTTAAAACACAATGACATACTATTTGCTACCTTGGTGGCAGATGCATGTGCTCATGCATCTGTATGCTGTTTATGTTTCTGCAGCAGTGTTAGTCAGTCTGTCCATCCAATCACAACATTTAAAAGAGTTCTTCAGATTTGGCCTATAGGTGCGTTCAGACTGATCGACTGTCCGGTGATTGAACAAGCTGCATGCTGTGGACAGTTACGAAAACAGACCCAGAAATACACAAACAAACACACACACACACCAACTCACACAACAGCAAAAATAGAGCAAAATGTTTATCTTGTGTCATAAGGATGGTACTGCAATTCCCATTCCTTGCACATAAATGCTATAATTGCTTTATTAATGCAGTTCTAGAAAATGATTATGATATTGATCAATTGCATTGTAAATCTTTTTTTTAAAAAAAAGTCTTAATGCCATAAAATACATAGTTATAGATCTGAAAAAGTAAATCTGTAAATCTTGTGTACACATATACAAAGATATAAATGTAACCCTAACCCTATACTGAATTACAGACACTAAGTTTCTGTATTTTACACTAATAAATATAGTGGACCAGCTAGCAAAATTTGATAGTATACTTAAAATCTCTAGCTTGAAAGAGGATTGTAGGAGTCATCCATTTATTTCTCAGTCTGTGCATGAAATATGTGTTCCAGAGTTATAATACTAATACTAATGTTATTTGTGGTTACCATAGATTAACATAATATACATTTGTTCATAAGTGTATACAAATTGCATTTGCTCCTTAAATCCAGTATGTGTCAGTCAGCTTGTTTTATACAGTAAAGTGCTTGATGAAATATAGTTTTTAACATTAAGGTTTACAACATGTTTGTATCTATAGCTATATGTTTAATATTTATACATTCAAATTTATAAATAAACTATATATTAAGATCTAAAACTTTAAATTATTATAAGTATTGCTTTTGTTTGTGTAGCCATATTTTTAGCTTTGATGAAATCCCATTCATAATTTTTTTATTTTTTTATTTTTGAGGAAATTAGATACAGACACATTTGTAATATGTTGTTGAATTTAATATTAAAACATCTACCACTTCAAACTTAATTCAGCCATCATGAGACAAGTTGCTTAATTTGGCAGACAAATTCTTTTTATTCTAAGTTATTTTTTAAACATGCAGATTGAAAGACAACAATCTAAACTAGGCAGTTCTGACATTTTTTAATGCTTATTTTAATTTCTTGATGGATATTCAATTAAATTAAGTTAGCAATATGTTTTTAATATCAACTAATTTAAAAGAAAAGCAATAAATGCTATACAGCCTGCTGTTTGTTTGTTTTTTGGGAAGACAATAAAAATGATACAGTGACGTGTTTACAGCGTTTACAGCTAAGCACATGAATCTGCATTAGTTTTGTGTGCTATTAAAAGTGCTGTTTTTAAGAAATCAAGCACTGTGATGTTTTGTTGTACAGACGGTCAGAGCAGAGCGGCGTCCGTGGCTCGTAGACCTGGAGGCAGAGCGGCTCGTTTCCCTCCCTTCCCAATCACATCGCTCCCTCCCGTCTCCAACAGCTCTCTTGGGACGGGCCCAGTAATGCTGCACTGCTGAGAAAGCGGTGTGCAAATGTTAATATAATCCACCGTTCTTCAGCAAAGTCAATAAACAGGGCCACCCAAATATCTAATTAGTGTGGGTGTGGAGGACAGGAAATGGATTTGCAAGAACAACCCCATCACCATCATCACCAGCCCAAAGGCACAGGCCTTCCCCTGCTAGGAATGAGGGAACACGGGACGGCGACAGCGTCGAGCGCCTCTGTCCGTCTGAATCAATGCGAGCGGCGCAGGCAGACGTCAGCTCTCAGGATCTTAGAACGGCTCGCGATAGGTTCTGCACGCAAATACGAAATGTGCCAAGTTTGAATTTCTGCGTTTTCATTTAATGAACGAGTTGGAGTGGATCGTAAAAAGCATGCAACATGCATGCAAACTCCTTCAAGCGTGTTTAAAAGCATCCTGAAGATGGCTGAGATTGTCCAGACTGAGCAGAGCTGGAATCCGCACAAAGACGAAGCTCAAATATAAGAGCGTTTTCATTTGTTTACCATTTTAGTCACCAGACATTGATGACTGATTATTCTGAAGTAGTTCGCAAATGAGACTCGGTATTTAACTTGCCATTTCCCATGATGATGATGATGATGTTGATGATGTTGATGATGGGCTCTCACAGGCTTGTAAAATTACATTCTGCAACTGCATTATTTGTTGTCCAAAACCGAGAGGAGAAAATAAAAAGCGAAGAGGGTAAATGGAAAGAATGATGGCTCTCTGTTTCTCATGTTGAGATCGAAGCGATGTGTGTGTATGGAGTAACTGCGCTGGCTTATAGCAGCTTAATGGATTCCCGGCGTCAAGCTTCACGAGCAGATGAGAGCGAATCTCTGTCTGAACACAACGAAACAGCAACGGCCAGCCACCCAGATCAACCCAGCGTTCAGATACACATTATGAAGCAGTATCAGTCTTTCTGCGGTGCTATTCTGTCACTTTGAAACTCTAGTTTCACTGTGACAATTATTCAAAGTAGTTTGAAAGGACGTTAGCTAGACTACACACCGTAAAAAAGCTACTACATATTTTCCAGTCTACAGCATCTTGACTCATGAAATGTGAACTACTTCAAACTACATAAAACCCATGTTGGTCCAAATGAATCCCACCAAATGCTGTATCAACTAGTCAAACACAGTTGACTGAACAAAGAATTTCAAACTGAACAAAACCACTGAAATCTTACAGGCTTGTGAGATCCCAGCATGTCAAGTATTGTTTCACTGTTTTTTGACTTTTTATTTTGCCGTTATTGTTGTCATGATGTTAAGAGCTCATCATTTTCAAGGTTTATAAGTGTTGGGTTTATTAATCCCAGATATCTTTGCTTTGTAATGTGAATGCACCTTCCGAAAGAAAGACGGCACAGCTGACTTCACTTAAGTGACCTGAAAAACGACACATACTAACTGAACATTTGCAGAACAAGAAAACTGTAGTTGCCTTGATAAATGTATTGGCTGAATGAGATATTTTGCATGTAGTGAATGAACAAATTCAAACTGACAAAACAAAAAAGTGATACAATTATTTAGACAATAACTGAGAGAAGCTAAACATCTGAATAAATCAGGTTGTGCTGAATTCTACAAATGTGTAAATACTAAAAACTCATAAATAATTTGGTATCTATAAATTGAATTTTTTAGTAAACATTAGTAGCTTATTAACTGCCACAAAAACAGTAAGGATTTGACACTTGAGCAGATAGATTTGCACTAAATATTTCTGTGACTCCATCAAAGCCACAGTGATAAACAGCAGGCTCTATATGCTAAACATATGAATAAATCAGGTTGTGCTGAATTCTATAGGTATTTATACATTGAAATTGGAAATATTGACTGCAATTTTGTAAAGGATTTGACACTTGAGCAGATAGATCTGCACTAAATATTTCTGTAACTCCATCAAAGCCACAGTGATAAACAGCAGGCTCTATATGCTAAACATCTGAGCACAAAACAGACCGGTTCTGCGCCTTCAGAACGAGCCAATCACCAATGAGTCTGATCCGCCATTGCCACATATTGAGAGATTTTAGGAGAGCGCTTTGATTGTGGTCTCTCGTTTGAAAAAGTATCTCGTTCCTGGCTAATCAACGTTGTTTTGAGCTGAAGAATGTAAGTAGGCGTCATTTCTTTGAGTTGCCCAACACTGGCGCTATGCGCTTACAATACGACTTGCCTTTGAATTCCCTTGGCGCGATGTGTTAGTTCTTTTGAAACGAAGCATTTGCGTTGCATTTCCACTTGTTCTGGGAACGACATGCCGTAGATAACACGGCCACACGCTGGACCACCCAGGCGCGCTGTGACGCTCGGCGCAAATACCGGCGAGCTCAAGACAAGATAAGCAAAAGGAGGTGCGGATACCTGAGAGCTGACACACTCTCGTGGAGTGAACGACCTGGTCCGATAACTTGATGAAAGTTATACAGAACTTGATTGGTGCTTACCTTGAAAGACTAGTCAATTCACGACTGCAGTAAGTGGCTGAACATCAAGGGGCTAGTTAGTTAGCATAAACACTGCACTTAGCCAAATTACCTCAGGGACCCACACGGGTATTTGGGGGAAGATGCTTTGTGGTGACGTTCAATAAACAACGCAACTAATGAGCTCATGGCTTTCTGGGAGCCGGCAGCGAGCTTTTTAGGTCTCTTGTTGCGAGTTGAAGCTCATGTGAACGTGGCCTTGATAGTCTGCCTGCAGCGACACCTGAACAAATATTTGCACGAGGTCCAGATCCTTGTGCTCCTTCCTCTCACCTGTCTGCTCTCCATAGGTTCAGACTATAACGGATTGTTTTCGGATTCGTGTCGGCTGTGATAGCGTCCTACAACATTTACCTGCGGCTTGTTATAATCACAAGGCGGATTCCTGAGAATCTGGAAAGCTAATCTCACAGAAACGCTCAGATTACAGCTGTTACTGTGCTAAATTGCTTTGGCTCACATTTAGAGCCTTCAGAATTAAGGTCTGCTGCATTTTTGAGATTCCAGTGATTTTTTCCTAATATCTCATAACTCTACTTTTTAGCTCCCCATCCTAATACTCTATAAATATTGTATAACATTTCACAAAGGTCTTTGGTTTTCTCCAAACTAAGTCCAGCATACGTTTTAAACAGCTTTAGGTTACACTTACTGTGTAAACAACTCTGTGCTGCAGGTAAAAACATTTTCCAAATAATAAAAACTACTTAGCCATCTAAATAGGGATATTCCACAGACTTCCGTTGTGTTAACCTACCCTAACTGAAAACATGTATTTTTGTAAGTTCACTTTTATGCACACGTTTGTCCCCAAAAGTACACACACACATTTACTTCATTATCTAAATGGGGACAGTCCATAGACTTCTATTACGTTTATATTTAGCTAGTTATAGCCTAAATACTGTAACCCTAAAATAATTATTTTTGTAATTTAGAGAGAGAGAATTTTTATTTTTATCTTTTACAAATGAGGACGTCCCCAAAAAGACGCTTTGAGAGGTTTGGTCAGATTTAGCTCATATGTGACCCAGGACCACAAAACCAGTCATAAGTGTCGGTTTTCAAAAATTGAGACGTATACATATTCTGAAAGCTGAATAAATAAGATTTCCATTGATGTTTGTTAGGATAGGACAATATTCATATTTGTTTGAAATCTGGAATCTGAGGTTGCAAGAAATTAAAATATTGAGAAAATCGCCTTTAAAGGCGGTAGGAACGGTAGGAAATGTATAAAATATTTTCATAGAACATGATCTTTATTTAATATCCTAATGAATTTTGGCCTAAAAGAAAAATCAAATATTTTGACACATATAATGTATTTTAGGCTATTGCTACAAATGTACCTGTGTTACTTATGACTGGTTTTGTGGTCCAGGGTCACATATTTAGGCATAAATTTGTCACAAAAATATGGTAAGCACACACACATATGGCTAATAGAAACAAATTAAAGGTTTCTTTTAATATATAAACCCTATTATATATACTATGGATTAACATAAACTGTAACGTTAACAGAGATCGTTTTACATTTTTTTAGACACAGTATATTAGTCCATTTAACACAGTATATTAGTCCAATATAATTAATATATTGCTTGTACCAAGCTACCTTATCATGCAGCTAGCTTTTTTATTTTGTCTAGTTTTATGCACTAATTTACGTATACTTCTTGAGGACTTTACCCATCACCGTTGATTTCTTTATATCTCTTTGTTTTGATTGTCTTATCCCTATATGTGACCCTGGACCACAAAACCATAAAGGTAAATTTTTCCAAACTGAGTTTTATACATCATCTGAAAGCTGAATAAATAAGCTTTCCATTGATGTATGGTTTGCTGTGATAGAATTTTTGGCTGACATACAACTATTTAAAAATCTGGAATCTGAGGGTGCAAAAAATAAAAATATTGAGAAAATCGCCTTTAAAGTTGTCCAAATGAAGTTCTTAATGCTTGTTACTAATTAAAAATTCATTTGGAACATGGAACATGATCTTTACATTATATCCTAATGATTTTTGGCATTAAAAAAATATTTAAAAAAATAAATATATTTTAATTTATTTACTTTTAACAAATATTGTAAATTTGTATTTTTAAATGGTTAGTTATAATTGGAATAATTGATAAGCAACAGAAAAAAAAATCATAATGTACAAGTAAGATAGTGCAAGATTAAGATTATTTTTCAAAAAATATTTTATTTTATGTATTTATTTATTTTATAATTGTAACAAATATTTTAATATGTATTCTTAAATAATCGCTCTTAGTAAATTAGCATGAAATTAACAGATCTACAAGGCTTTAAGTTCTGATGTTGTGGAGACGGTTTGTCTTGCGCTTTGTTCGGATTGTTTATTCGAGTTCACACACTTGTAAACGTCGCTGGGCACAGTACAGTCATTGTGCCCTGAAGGTTAATGCATGCTAGCAGTGCAGTGCATCAGTCTGCGCGGAGGCACAGCGCTGGGTCACTCAGCCCACAGTGGACGGCTGCACAGGCTGCACATATATTCTCATGATGTGGGTTCAGAGGGGGAGTTGATTGAATTAAACATGAGGGACTGCAGACAGAAGCACTCCTTAAAGACATTCAATCCCAGCCGCATCCACAGAAATATGCGGGCAGAGTATGCAGTCCATGAAAGCGTGCTTGTGTTTATCTGTCATCTGTTTGTGTGTTTTATCTTTCTGCCTCGTGCGTGTTTGGCCATCAAAGATCTCACAGACCCTTATGAATTCCTGTCCTCTTGCATTCTCATCTGCTTTGTATCTGTCTAGTCGGACCGTGATGATTGCCTGCGTGAGCCCGTCTGACCGAGACTTCATGGAGACCCTGAACACGCTGAAGTATGCCAATCGGGCTCGCAATATCAAAAACAAAGTGATCGTGAACCAGGACAAAACCAGCCAGCAGATCAGCGCCTTGCGAGCAGAGATCGCACGCCTGCAGATGGAGATCATGGAGTACAAAGCGGTAAGGAGAAGGACCTGGAGGGTCGTGGGATTCTGGGAGGAGTTGGTCTCCAGCAGGCATCTTTTCCCATCCACAAGAACACTCAAATGGGCAATTCATTCCAAAATGAAATTGTCATCTTATACTCATACCCATATCATAAATTTTCTTTTCCCTAGTGAAAAATAAATACACTAAAGTGTATTTAAAATGCATTCATTTCATGCTAAGTATACTACAAATACATATTATGTACTTAAAATAAAAAATATCCTGCAGTTGTACTTTTAGTATAATAAACTGGCATATTTAAAGCCTGCTTAATTGAAACAACTAATTTTGTGCCTAATGCAGTTGAATTGTGCCGAAGAAGTGCTGGAGTTCAACTAAAGATATACTTAAGTATATCTGATTGTGCTAAAGTGAAACTATTGCAAGTATACTTTAAGTACACTTTAAATATTTTGCATTTAAAGACCAATATTGTTTAAAGATCAGGCTGACCTCCTCAAAAGTGACATTAAAACATATTTTAGGCTTAATATGTGCATTGTGCACATGTAGGACTCCAAATAAAGATTAATTACAGTTTTTATATCAGTAAGTCTCAAGTGATATATCAGTAAATATGTTAATAGACTTGAACTATACTTAGTATAACATAAATGCATTTTAAATTTACTACTTTACTAGGGCTGGCCCTTCATTTTAACAATGAGTGAATGGGAACTGGAGCTCCTAATATTGCTAAAAAAGCACACATAATATTCCATACTGCCAGTGCACTATATTCCAGTTGTTCTTGATGATAAATTTATTTGAGGAACAGCCCGAAGAAGTTATTCTTAGCTAAAAATCTTGCCCTCTGCACAGTCTCATGCCAATTTGTGAGTATTTTTTTAAGAATCTTCATGGTGTCATTTTACCCTATAAATAGTAAGAATTCATACAATTTATGTCACCATAAATTGGTTTCGAATGTGCATGAATTAGTACAAATCCTTGTGGCATTTCACCTACAAATCAGACAGCTAGATGTTAAACATCACCATGAATGTCCACCTCTAAAACTAACACTCAAGAGGTACACTTCTTAAGGGATGGATTTGGGTCTGACCTTCATGGCAGGGTTGCCAGGTTTTTACAACAAAACCTGCCCAATTGCTGCTCAAAATGTTAAAAATTGCAATCCGTGGAGTAAAAGACATGTTTTTTTGGCGGGGTTCCCCTGGTAAAATTTTCATTCTAGGTAATAAATATTGTGTTATTGGGGTCGCTTCAACCCACAGACATGAAAAACAACGTGCGGCAACTGTGTTAAAGTAGCCCAATTTGGCAACACTGCTTCATGGTCACACTTTACCTACAAACTGTACAAGTTCATATGATTTAGTAGTTTTTACATAAAATGGCGTCATAAATTGGCTGCACAAGTTCATATGTAATTGAACACATTCATACTTACAAATTCTTGTGAGAACAGCTCTCAAATCTCATTCTTGCTTTCAGGAGAATATCACAAGGGTCATAAGGGTCAATTATTTGAAAATTAGATTTGTACACCATCTGAAAGCTGAATGAATAAGCTTTCCATTGATGTATGGTTTGTCAGGACAATATTTGGCCGAGATACAACTATTTGAAAATCTGGAATCTGAGGGGGCAAAAGATTCAAAATAATAAGAAAATAGCCTTTAAAGTTGTCCAAATGAAGTTCTTAGCAATGCATATTACTAAT
>NPDK01212008.1:0-10100 GCA_013461565.1 Labeo gonius
ATGCGTTCATTAAGTATAGTATGTTTTTGTTTTGTTTGCTTGCTTACTTTATACGGTTATTTTGGTTGTGTTCTATGTATCGAAAGGTTTACCTATGGCGGAGTGCACCTCAATGTCCATACCACGTAGAAGCCATCAAAAATGCACCCCCCTTCGACTGAAGAGGGTAGTGAGGAGAATAATTTCTGGCACTGTGAACTACAGCCGTGTTTAAGATAATCTCGTTTTAATTTAAACCAGATGATTTTTACCTAGAGTAAAATACTACAAAGTCTTGGTGCATTTTTTAAATCCTTGGGGTCATTATTTGTACTTTGGTCTGAACCAAGGCTGCCATTCATGTTGAAATCAATGAAATTGATTACCAGATCAAGGACAGAGCCAAAGAAAATCCTATTTCTAGCCGTTAAAAACAGAAAGGTTGTTTTTGCTCTGTTTTTCTAAAATCTGAAATAACGAATGCATGCTTTATAAAGAATTTGTAAATGTTATAGAGAAAATGTACATTTTGTAGGTCACTTACTGCACAGAATGCACCAACTGCTGTGGAAAAAAAAGTTTTTTTTAATTTCATTTTTATTACATTTTGAATCATTTGCTATGTGTTTGACAGATGTTTGATGCATTTAATCTGATGCATAGCAGTAAAATATCAAGAGTAACTTTATAGATGCAATTGACAGTGTTGGGTTTTTACTCCCTAAAAAAGTAACTAATTACATTACTTAGTTACTTTTTATGGACAATAATGTGTTACGTTACTTTTGTGTTACTTTTTAAATCTGGCCAGGGCTTGGTTTTTTGTTTGTAATATAAAAATTTCTCATTTTGGCAAACGTAAAAGCCTTTTCACACCAAAAGTGAAATGAATGTACCTCAGGCTGAAAGAAAAGTAAATTCTTTCAGGAGAAGAACACTCCTCAGCAAAATGAAGCACAAATGTTAGTGTATATAAAATATTTTTTGCTTATTAGTATGGTTGAACCGGATAATTTGAAGGGCAGGTCAGCAAAGATATTGGTTAATAAAGCAGGAATTATGATATTTGTGACCCTGGACCACAAAACCAGTCTTAAGTAGCACGGCTATACTTGTAGTAATAGCCAAAAATACATTGTATGGGTCAAAATGATAAATTTGACTTTTATGTCAAAAATCATATTAAGTAAAGATCATGTTCCATGAGGATATTTTGTAAATTTTCTTACCATAAATATATAAAAACTTAATTTTTTATTAGTAATATGCATTGCTAAGAACTTCATTTGGACTACTTTAAAGGCGATTTTCTCAATATTTAGATTTTTTTGCACCATCAGATTACAGATTTTCAAATGGTTGTATCTCGGCCAAATATTGTCTTATCCTAACAAACCATACATCAGTGGAAAGCTTATTTATTCGTATATGTAATGCATAAATCTCAAAAAATATATATATATTATTGCAGGTTTGCGTCATGTTCTGTGTTTACATTTCACAGTTTTTTATTAATTTTGAGGAATACTTTGTGAGTTCATGCACAATAATTACTCCTGATTGCCCAACAAGAGACTTGTCAGTCGATAAATGGTAAAAAATAAAAATGAAAAAAGGTAACTTGCGTTACATTTTCTTATAAATTCAAAAGTAACGCATTACTTTACCAGTTACTTGAAAAAAGTAATCTGATTATGCAACTCGCGTTACTTGTAATGCATTACCCCAACACTGGCAAATGAAGATAAAAAAGTAAACAGCTTGTGTTGTTAGAACAAACCACTTCATATCTAGGTTACCCTAGGAAGATAACTAAACTTGAGTTTAGTTTGAATACAAACTAAATCAAATGAAATTAAACACAAATACTTTCTTAAAGATAGCCTGTGCTCTTTATCGAAAATATGAGCAAATACCTAAATACTGTGAGTGTGTGTGTGTTTGTGCTTGTGCTGAAGATAAAAAGAGCTAGAAAAAGAGTTTGTGTGTGTGTGTGTGTGTGTGTACCTGTGTGAGGGAGAGATACAGCTCCCTCTTTCTTTCATTCTCTGTATCTCTCCAGTTTCCCTCCCCACCCACCCCCATCCCTTTGGTGAACACACCCTCGGTCCGTGGCATGCAGATGAGTCTCAACAGGTTACAGGAAGCTGAAATTCCAGAAGAGCTAGAAAGACTCAGACAGGAGAGGCTCATTTGTCACATATGACATCAACTCTCAAACATTTCTTCAGAAAGTCGTTGATTCTACTGAAAAAACTAGGCTGCATCTTAAGCAGCGCTCTTCATTTTTAATTAATTAGATCATTAAAGGTGTTCAGTGTAGACTGTTTTTTTTGTGTGTGTGTGCTATATGAGACAGCAGTAGCCAGCCCAGATAGAGGACATTTACAATTTTAAAATTATTTAATGGTTGCAGCCCTGTATGTATTTATACATAAATGGAGAATCGTTTATCTACGTTAGTAAATATAATCACATATGGTTTTACCCTGCCCTACATATCGCGTATTTTCATATTCTCACATTTTCCTCCAGAACTAATTCATGTAGAAATTGTCCGACAGACTTTGGAGGAAAGCAGGCTACTTTCCGACCGTTCGCTCAGCTTGCTTTACGGGAATAGAAACATGCGGGGAGATACAATCATTACCATGGAAACCAATCTTGCCTGAGGAGGATGGGGATGGGGAGGTCAGGACAAGTGGTTGCCTTGGAAACCGCACACATCGCTCACGCTCAGAGCCCTCCCTTAGCGGGCTGACGTATTGCAAAGGGGGTCGACGACTTTAATTGGCCGAAATTCAGCCTCTGGGCTTGACACCTCCCTCCCAACACAGTTCGTGCTCTTAAAGGGGAAATAAAACACAATTTGTGAACCGGGGCTAAAAATACTCCAGCAAAGGATAAGTCCAAATGGTACATGAATATAGGCTATGCGGGCTTGTTGGTAAAATGTCTCAGACTGGTGTTCCTGCTCTAGACGTTGCAAAAAATGGAAAGTGAATTGCGCAACAGACATAAGCTAAAGGGACATGAGAGCAATTGTGTTTATGGGTGATATAATTCTGCAGCTAGCGCAAAACTTAAAGTCAAAATCTTGAAAACTCTCTCCCACAAGAATGTACAGATTACTTTCTTACTACAAAAAGATCCGTATGCTAATAATCTTAACTTTCAAACCGAGATACGCACATTTACGTTTTATTTAGGATATGCCAAGGACGTGAACCGTAACTATTTTTTTTTAAAGCGCACTACCTGAAAATGTAGCTAACAAAGCACTAACACACTAAAAACATTGTCGTATAACAAAACAGACTGTTCAAAAGTATCCACAGACAGAAACATCTTACCGTGCAAAGCACCATCGCGTCATACCGGTAAATTTAATCTACCAAATTTCGATTATATGTTACAGACCAATGCACTTGCCTCTTGGGTTACTCATTTATGCCTTTTAAGATGTGTCAGGATGTATTTTTTACCTCTGCAGCTTTGTCAGTCACCCTACTATTGTTTAAAAAATGTCTACTACAGGCTAGAACGTATGGTGGCGTCCGACCCTGTGAAATTGCATCTTGCGATTTATGTTAAGTTGATTACTTTGCCTTTAAGTTCACAAGGCATCCATCTGCCAAGCGGGGAAAGCTCCGCCCTGATATTTCACCCACTGGTCCTCCTGCCACCGGAATGCCCGCGAGTGTCCTGAGCAACGCAAATCACACTTCAAATCCCACAATGCTCCTCCTTTGATAAAAGTACTTCTGTGACGCCTCAAGACCGGGGAATGTAGTTTTTCTCACGTTAATTTAGAATTACGCTCATTAAATAATTATATTTTTTATTCTGATTATATTTGAGATTTTCTTATTTGACGGCGAGGGAAGGAAAAGAAAATTGCCTTAGGTGGGTTATGTCAATATTAAAGCGTATTTTCAGCAGTACAAATATTACATCGTTTATAAACGTCAGTGAAATGGCTAAAACTTTACTTAAACTACGTAGACTGGATTTGCCATACAAACGCAAACAGTAGTCATTCATTAAAATCAGTAAATGTTACTTTTTGATGACTGAATTGTTGTTGCATGTATTGCAATATTTGTTGTGACCCGAGAGAAGGATTATATCTCTTATGGTAGACAATAAGAAAGAGGTGATCACCTTAGCTAACAAGAAAACGGTAAATCCTATATTGTCTCTGAAGCGTTTAGAAGAGAATTAATTTTCTTTCCGATGATAGAAGTTTATAGCCACTGACCTCTATCACAACTCGAGAGATACCATTGACTGATGATTTACTGTCGCTGGAGTAGCGTTTATGCTTTTTCTGTTTACCAATATATGAGATTATAGGACATAACAGAACATGTGTTGTAAATAAATGTTTTATGTGACTGTAAAATCAGTTAAAAGACTCTATATTACATTCTGCTCACGCTTACCTATAATTTCTGGTGTTGTAGAAGAAGATGGAAGAAAGCAAATCTTGATCTAAAGACTTTCAGGCAAATGTTCCTGTGCGACCAAGATGAAAACATTCAGATTCAGGTAAAAAAAAAATATAATAATAATAAAATAATAATTAGAAAGTGTTTCCAAATGTAATTTTTGTTATGTTCTCACAGCCTTTATATTATTTATGTTTTTTTTTATAAATGAACTAATCAAAGATCTGAAGCAATCATCTTGTAGAGTTTGCCCAGCAGCCATAGCAGTTTTTTACTTACTGTTAAATTATTAATAATATTATTTTAATCTTACTTAACATTTACTGTTGTTGATGGTTATGTGAAATATAAAAATATAAAAATACAAATTCAAGTCAATGGCCTGTGAATTCATCAAAATCATTAGGTGGATAAGAATTTATTCGAGTCGAGCTAGAATGGAGCAAAACTTAATAAAATGAATATTAGTAATAAAAAAGAAAAACTACATGTAACGTACAGTGTTCCTAAAGTCTTATTCCACATGATCTATACACAAATAACATGTAAGTTTCTTTTTCTTAAGTAAATTATAGTGAAACCTAAATTGATTGATCTTGAAATCTCCATTCATTATCCAACACGTGTTTTATAGGGCTATTTACACCACCTACAATCACTGAATGTGACACTCTCACCACACCCACTAAAAACAAAACGTGCTTTGAAAAAATTTGAGAATTGCTAGCAACTTGCAGTTGAAAATGCTGAAAATGTTAAAAGCAAGCCTATAGTACCCTAAGAGACTGTTGAAAGTGCTGCTAATTCCTCATGATGAAGCACTAGTGTCTGGGTATCGCAGATCCAAATATTGAGACTGACCCCAACATGTGAGTAATGTCAGCGAATCATAGATGGACAGACAGATAGACGTCCTCCAAGGATGCTGTTATGGTAATAGGGAATATATAATAGAATGGTATGACACTAAATACAAGGTGAAGCATCTTAATTCAGCTCCATGTTTAGCGGCCCATTAGACAAAATTAGCCTGCATTAGGACTAATAGTCTGCAGTCACTAAATATCAGTGTAGAATTCTGATGTGTCTCAAACTTCTTAGTTAGTAAAGAAAGCCTGCTTATTTGAAAATCTTTAAAATAACATGATTAATGTGATGAACTACATCCTGAGATTAGATAATTAAAAGTACTTAAAAAAAAAAGATTTGGAATAACAGTCTAGCATCATTTGCAGATGCCACTTGATTTGATATTTTGTTTTCTAATGCAATGACATTCATACATTTTAAATGTGTCTTAAGTGTCCAAATAGTAATATGGAGTGGATGGATGCACTGCTGCACAAACATGTTGCATGAAAGGACAAAACTGACGCAGCACTGGCAGATTTATTAGCTAGTCACTATAAAGTTTTCGCTACTCAAAATCTGAATATGTATGCATTCTCGGTCCAGAGCAGCTATATATCTGCATGTGTTTCCTTAGTGCAAGTTATATCTTACCATCTAGTGCTGAATTACAGCAGTTTATTATTAAATCAGAGCTAATCTTTTCTTAAGACTACTACGTATCGATACTGTAGATAGCTTTTCTGAAACTAATGTTGCAATGCCGCATGACAGAACACATTGCCAAACACAGCTAAATATGTATATCGATATCACTGACTTAAGATTCCTTCAGATACAAGATACACATGTAGGACAATTTCATCCTTCTCATAAGGTTATAAGGCATAAGTTAATGCACCAAGAGTTGGTGATATGTATTGGTTACTTGTTTACTGATTTTTTTTTTCTTTCTACTTTCAATACATTGTGAAGATTTGGGTGTTTTGATTTTGGGCATTGTTATGATGCAGAGCTGTAAGCTTTATTACTCACTACTGGAGATTAACTAAGGTTGTGTGTGTGTGTGTGTGTGTGTGAGAGAGAGAGAGAGAGAGAGAGGCAAAGAGAGAGAGAGAAAGAGAAAGTGAGCTGATCAGGAATATCTGCATCTCAAACACTGCTGTGATGTATCATAGTAGGAAGAACGAACAGCAGTTAGAGAATGCAGCAAGTGTTTGACATGAACAGAACTGAATCTGATATTTAGAAAATTCTAATCAATTTACCGCAATCAGTTTTGAAATACTGTGGAGAGGGGTCATTCAGATGTGTTCTTCTGTAATATTATTGAGTCAAAGGTAAACAAGTTGTAACAATCTACAAATATGATGAAATTACACAGAACAGTCCTTTGTTGAGGTTTATAGAATAGTTATATAGAATAACAATTGATGTCATCCATTGACTCACTGAGCTTCGATTATATGAACACCTATTTAACAGTGCAAAAGGTAACTATTAGTTTGATTATCTGTTCTGAAATAAATACTTGTTAACTTTATCATCATTTTCTTCTTTGGCTCAGTTAAATCAGTGTTAAATCAGTGACGCAACTGTGTGTAAACCTTACTAAACTATATTGAAGCAACATAATACGATAGTTAAGATTAATGAATATGTAACGTATATATAATATAGCATTTATTACATAGTATGTCAATTACAATTGCTGTCTTTGTATTTGAATGTTTTTCTCATGTACCTGTTTATATAAAATTAAAATACATAAAATATTTAGATTTAGTTAGAATATTCATGTTTGATACGCTTTTACATTTTGTATGTTGCAAATGAGTATAATGTTATTAAAATATTGATAACCAAAAACAGAGTGATTCAGTTTTAATGACAGTTTTAAAACGGCGAGGTTGTAATAACTCACACAGAGTGCTTTTCAGTTGTGTTAATGTTACAGTCCTTAGTACTTTTTAAGTTATATTTTAGTGGATTTGTGTCATATCCTCCAAGAAGTCTCTCCAGCACACATGACAAGAGCACGCACTCCGATGTACAATGCGCCTCATGAGAACATTCCAGTTTGGTAAAGTCAGTTTGGAATTTGAATAGCACAGAAGAACCGCCTCTCTGCGATTGGCCGAGATCAAAACCTCTGGGTGGAATTGGCTTGTCACTCAACGCTATTCTCGGCTGCTGATTGGCCGGAGGCGAAGTGGGCGGAAAGTTCTTGGCCATATATATACTATGGCAGCAAGCGCAGGCTAATGATTGCCTACGCTCACACGTTGAGGCAGAAACGACCACGTTCAATGTTTCTCCACAGAGCTGACTTAAGCCTTCGTCCCCGCACGAAATATCGTGATTCTGACTAAAAGAAAGTTTGTTTCCTTCGTCGGAGAGGTGGGAAAAGATCACGAGCCCGACCATGATCAACACCATGGAGTGTGCAGTGGATGCACAAAGTCTCATCTCGATATCTTTACGGAAAATCCACAACTCCCGTACGCAGAGAGGAGGAATCAAGCTGCACAAAAACCTGCTGGTCTCCTATGTGCTGAGGAACGCCAGGCAAGTCTACATGAACGAGAAGTACGCCGAAATCTACAGGATGCAGCAGTACGAGGAGGTGATGACCGTCTGCAACGAGATCCAGGAGCTGAACCCGCTCGACCTGGTGGAGGACTGCGAGGAGCAGACGGCGGACTGCTGCGGCAGCGCGAACGAGTCGGCGAGCCTCTGCGGCGCGCTCCTGCCCGTCAGTCACCAGGCTCCGTCGGTGCAGCACCTCCAGCCCAGCAGCGCCTGCTCGGTGCCCCTGGCTCTCCAAAGCGAAGAGGTGTGCAAGGCGCCGGAGCCCTCGTTCTACCGCAGCTGCTGCGCGGAAGCCTACCCCGTGTCCAACTGTGACTTTTCGCCGGTAAACAGCATGCACTGCAACAAAACTACAGTGCTCGATTTGGACACGCATGTCGTTACCACGGTGGAGAACGGGTATTTGCATCAGGACTGCTGCGCTTCGCTCCAACAGTGCTGCCAGGGCGCACAGAGCCCGGCCAAGAAGCGCAAGCTTGACTTTGGGTACTACGTGTCCGAGATCGAGGAGGCACCGGATTTTACGCCGTGCAAAAGAGCCAAATTCGAGGACTCTTCATACGCGTGCACGGAGCCCCTGGACACGTCGAACATTTCCAACCTCATCTCGATCTTCGGCTCGGGGTTTTCGGGACTGGTGAGCAGACAAGCGGACTTGGAGCAAGCCTTAAACGGACAGTTCTGTAGCAAACAAGCCCTGGCCAGTTTAGGGGCTTGGACGAGAGCTATTGTAGCCTTTTGACTCTGTGGTTGATGCGTTAATACAACAGATACTTTATGAAATTGTACAAAGTCTAAGACAAATTGACTTTTATTTTTGCAGCAAAGTTATTTAAGCGTTTTTTATTTTGGTTCGTTTTTAGTTTCGTTTCAGTGGGGGAGGCGGACAGTGGTTGTAGCCTACCACTTGTGATGATGTATCCTTTAAAAACAAATGTCGATATCACAACAAACGTTTTAAAACGAAGTTGAATTTCGTTGCCTTAAACCCAACGCAGACTGCTAGCTATGGCCACAAACATGGGAAGTCTCTGAATGTTTCGCTCGTGGATTGTTTCTTTCTTCTCTCTCTCCCTTCCCAGGAACTTTCACAAATATGTATTGTAAAATAACATTACAGCCCATGTAATGTTGGGAATAACAGGCTGCAAACGGAGAAGCCTACCCACTGCACGCTTATTTCTCACACAGTACACACAACACTTTAAGCAGCCGTGTCACATTTTCTAACGTTTTCACGTTTCCAGTTCACCAGTAGAACAGGCTACAACAACAAGACTGCCTGAGCTCCAGGAAGACGACTGGCTCACACACAAGACTACATTCTGTAATATCACACAAGGCAATCAAGTAGGCTAATGAAGGTGCAATATTTGAACCCCCTCCCTGTCGGACTTTCTGTTGTTTTCTGTATTCTCAAATGTGCTGTTGAAAGTGGCGAGGACTGGTGCGTTTTGTTGACTGCACTGACCTACAGCTCCAGTTCCTCTCGTTGAGTGTGTTTGTAGTTCGCCTATGCCAGTCACCTCATCAACCCTGAACGTTGGGGCCATTAATTAACACTACAACTCCCATAATGCACGCCGTGATTTTAATCTGCCAGGTATTTTTGTTGACTCTCCAGCGTTAACCATTTCCCACCCCCCCCTGACTCTCAGAAAAAAAGTTTAAGCCTTCACAGTAATTCATGATGCCAGCATTTGCTTGGTTTTGTGGGTTTGATTTTATTTTCTACAAACTTAGACCTTTTGTTCTAAAAAGGCAATCTCATAAATTAGCCATACGTCCTCACATTATATAAGCACTATGTGTACTGAATTAAAGACGTTTTCAGACGTATTCTCCATATTTTGTTGGTATTCTTGTATTTTTGTGCATATTAAATTGTATATCACCGGGTAAAACTGTTTTAGAAAGTATTTGTTTAAAATTTATAACCTTAATAAAAAAAAATCAAACTTACTTGGCATTGCCTCTTCTTCTTTTTTTGGACAAACCACTACAGCTGCCTTCAAAAGTAGGCCTTATGATATTGGAGCTTGACTCAACACAACAAAAAGCTTGCACTTCATCTGCCATGTCCAAAACAACTCACTGTAAGAGAAAATGTTAGAGTTTTAGCAAAACTCTGGCTCCATGGCCATCACCTGAAATTTAATTTTAGATATATGCCATTACCTGAGGGATAATAAACTTTCACCTGCAGGACAACTCATGAAAAGGAAGGTA
>NPDK01212125.1:1632-12385 GCA_013461565.1 Labeo gonius
TCACCTCATCAGATGAGGAACCCTCTCTTTCCACAGATGATTTCAATAGACTTTCAGGTGTTATACCAACTTTTTGTGTAGGCTATTCCGTGACGCAAAGCAACAAATGAACTCGATGAGCATGGTGAAGCAGCCCATGGAGCACATCAAGAGACCAATGAACGCGTTCATGGTCTGGTCGCGAGGTCAGAGAAGACAAATGGCACTGGAGAACCCAAAAATGCACAACTCAGAGATCAGCAAGAGACTCGGTGCCGAGTGGAAACTGCTCTCAGAGTCAGAAAAAAGACCTTACATAGACGAAGCCAAAAGACTACGCGCCCAACACATGAGAGAGCATCCAGATTACAAATACCGACCGAGACGCAAACCTAAAGGACTGTTAAGGAAGGACGCGCTGTTGTCTTTACCGCACGAAGCTATCTTAAATTTGGACAAACCACGAGCCCTTCAACGTCCTTTCATGGAGCCGAGCCGCTCAGCTGTTACTACAGCTACCGCTGCTTTTCAACATGAAAAACTTGCGTTAACCCCGGGCTCGTTGGCTTTCTCTCCAGCTTTTGGCTATCAGAGCGGACACCGGTCCTTCGGGAGTCTGGGATGCTCCGGTCAGTACGCGCACACTCAGCTGTCACCCGCAAACCCCGGATACGTGCTGCCCTGTAACTGTTCTCCCTGGTCCTCTCCCAGTCTCACACCTCCAGTTGCCTATTTAGTGTTTCCAGGTATGAGTAAGAATGCGATCAGCTCCACAGCGCTGTGACTCAGTCATTAAAATGACATTAGTTTAGCTGAAAGCTTTTCTGAAGGGAGAAACCGATTTGTCTTTTCTCAGCTTGTGTTTAGGCGCAACCTTAATAAATGCTGATTCAGATAAGTTTATCTGTTATTTATTCTAATAATATTTTTATTTATTTGTTTGTATGTATGGAATCTCACATAAAGTCATTTGCTATTATTGTAATAATTATAAATAATATAATTACTTGCTGCTCGGAGCCAAAGATGAATTTTAACACAATCAAATGCCAAACACTGGATGAGTGATGATTTGAATAGTCTGTATATTGACATTTTATCTTTACTTGAAAATTTGAAGCCTGTATAACTCGTTCAAAGATTTTTTTTACAAGCCGAAAACAACAAAAACACTTCTATTTTAAATATATGTTACTACTGACCTACTGATTTGTAAAGTGTCCAGTATCTGTAGGTATTTTTTTTAGCCTTAACTACAGCATGCGCATATTAAATAAACCCTTTGTTTATTCAAAGTAAATTGTCCACTTATGTGCAATGTATTTGACCTTTAATTATTTCTAGGTATTGATATTAATTTTATGATTCATCCAGAGGCTGTTGTATGAAACATTATGTGACAGCATTCAGAAGCTGTGACTGAAATCCTTAAGGCAAAATGCATTGTATTATTAGCGTTTCAATTGTGTTATACAAATTGTCAGTTGCCTGGTAAATGTTTGTTCTGTTTTTCATAATAAAGGCAGATTTTTGCATTCCCTGGATTTAACAAGTGCCGTTTCTTTGCATTGCGTTTGTGCTTTTGTATTGTGCTTTCTGTATCCTGAAATCTTTTTTACGTTATTTCATCTTTGTCATTTCTCTGTTCCATACAATGTAACACATTTATATTGATGTTCTAATTACAAATATAGAGAGTACCAGTGTTGCATATTTAGCCTAATTAGATCACTATGGGCTATGGGCTTTTCCACAATTCCAATTCTTTTCCAATTTGATGTAACTGTCTATACTGATCATTTATGTCATTGTAATATGTGAACTAATAAAAGGACAAGATGTGGGACAGGTGGAAATCACTGTAGGCAGTACATCTGACAAATTTAAGCCACTTCTATATAATTCATCTAACTTTATATATATATATATATGAAAAAGATCCTGATAACAATAAGTAAATAATATCATTTGTGAGGCCAGCCAAGAAAATGTGAGTTATTGTGGAAAACTTTCTGAATTTGAAAGTCAGGGTAAATTTAACTTTTGTTTTTTGGGAAATATCTAAGTATCTTCTGTAGCTTGAAGGGCAGTGCTAAATGAAAAGTATGATATTTAGGCAAAATAAGAAAAATGTACACATCCTCAAACTCGCACAAATCCTTACACTTGCCCATTTTTCCTGCTTCTAACACACCAACTTACAAAAGTTTCACTTGCTGCCTAATATATCCCACCTACTTAATAGGTGCCATGACAGAGATAATCAGTGTTATACACTTCACCTGTCAGTGGTCATAATGTTATGCCTGATCGGTGTATATGTATGTGACCCTGGACCACAAAACCAGTCTTAAGTAGCACAGGTGTATTTGTAGCAACAGCCAAAAATACATTGTATGGGTCAAAATTATCGATTTTTCTTTTATGCCAAAAATTCCATTAGGGGAAATTAAGTAAAGATCATGTTCCATGAAGATATTTAGTAAAATTTCTACTGTAAATATGGGACTAAGTGAAGATCATGTTCCATGAAGATATTTAATAAGATAAAGATAAATGTCCTACTGTAAATATATCAAAACTTAATTTTTGATTAGTAATATGCATTGCTAAGATCTTCATTTGGACAACTTCAAATGCGATTTTTGCACCCTCACATTCCAGATTTTCAATAGTTGTATCTCAAATATTGTCCTTTCATATCAAGTTATACATTAATGGAAAGCCTATTTATTCATCTTTCAGTTAATGTATAAATCTTGATTTAAAAAAATTGACCCTTACGACTGGTTTTGTGGTCCAGGTTCACATATGAAGACATCTAAGATCTAAGATTTTTCTCTTAAATGATCATTTTTATCAGACTCCTATGAAAATGAAATGGGACATTTTGAAAATAAGTCAATTACTGACTAATAACCTTTTCAGTGCAATTAAAGAGAAATTTAAATTTTACATTTTTAACAACACACACCCAACACACGTTTTCTACAGAAAACATTAAGTCCGGAATATATCCAAATGATTAACTATAATAAACAAGTGCATGATATCATGCACAATCATGAAGGCGTTCATTGTTTTTTTTCCTAATTTATTGGATGATGTACAGCACTATACATCTTATCGCGTGCTCCCAACCACACCACATCCAATTAAATGCTATAAAACATTTTTCAATCCTTGTTCATTCCACATTGTCTCACGTTTTCTTGGTTGGCCTCACCAATGTTATTAATTACTCATTGTTATCAGGCTCTTTTCATCATCTGCTGATTCTTCATGCATCAGTAATGCTCAAGTATTATGCAGAGGAACAATCACAGGTGAAGAAAAGGCAAAGACAACACTTCATCTTGAAGGATGATGACCTAATAATTAGGTGTGCATTGTAAGGCCTGTCTGAACTGTTCTTAGATATTACACATCAGGTGACCTCAGGGATAATTTGCGTTACTGCTCAGACAGATGGCGCTTAGGATGACTCCTTTTATTACTCCTTTTTAGATTTTTGTTGAAAGTAGGTGGAACTATGCCAACTCAATGCTTATCACAAGCATCACTTCATGAGTGTGCATGGGAGCCTTCACACTTTAAAAAGCAGTCTCACCCTCTTCAGCTTCAGTTAGCCTCAACACTTGCACCAACAACTTCTCCAGTTCCTAGACGAGAAACAAAGACAGAAGCAGGATGACTTCCCAAGCGCTGCAGACCGCGGGTTTTGTAACAGGTGCCGTCGGTACGGTTGGAGTTCTTGCTGCCACCGTTATGGATGTGTGGTGCACCGATCGCTTGGAGGAGAGCGATCCAGCTTCCAACAGCAATTATAGGGGCCTGTGGAAGGACTGCGAGGTAGCCGAGTCTGGACTCGCCGAGTGCCGATCTTTCAACAGCCAACTGAGCTTCACAAGTAGGTTGACAAAATAAGATTTTCTGGGCACAAATGCAAAAATTACATCCAAGTCTATTTTAGAAGTGTTAAGAATTTGTCCACTAGATCTTAATTGTTGTGTGGCTGTGCACTGTCTGGGAACTGCTAGTCTACCAATAGGCAACTTGAAATGATTTTTAACATTTTGTCTTTGCTTAGTCTCTGTAGAGATGATGCTCGAGTCCATAGGTGAAAAAAAGTGCACTTCCATAATGCACTTGAAGTGCTCTATTTTCTCGCACTTATTTTCTACTTAATATACTAGAAATTATCTTAAGATCATCTAAGTCAGGGATGCCCAAACTCGGTCCTGGAGGGCCAGTGTCCTGCAGAATTTAGCTCCAACCCCAGTTGGACACACCTGAACCAGCCAATCTAGGTCTTACTAGGCAGCCTAGAAACTTTCCGGCAGGTGTGTTGAGGCAAGTTGGATCTAAACTTTTTAGGATACCGGCCCTCAAGGACCGAGTTTGGGCACTCCTGATCAAAGTGTACTCAACTGTGCTATTTTGGGACACCATGAATATGAACTAAAATGAGCTTTTAACACACTATCTCTGTATTTAAGAAATGTATTAAGTTACCACTTGTAGTACTCTTAAACCCATCTTTTGTAGTACACACAAATGGTTTCTAAATAAATTTTTTTTTAATACAAAGATAGTAACAGCACATTAAGAAATACTAAAGAATAATTTTTAGTACATTATGTACAAAATTAGTGCATGAAAATAGAGCACTTTCAGTACATTATGAAAGGGCACTTTTTCACCTGGGTAAAGGGATAGTTCACCCAAAAATGACAAATGTGTCATCATTTACTTTAATTGTGTGCCAACCATTATGTAATCAAAGTCAATAGCAATCAAAAGTTTAAAGTATCTTCTTTTGTGCTCCACAAAAGAAAGACAGTCATACAGGTTCATAATGACATGAGAATGAGTAAATGACACAATTTTCATTTTTGGGTGAACTTTAACAATAAGTTCAGGACAAAATCAAACAAAAAGCAATGAGTCAAAGGCATTAATGATCCTCTAATATTCTGCATTTTTTTCTTTTCTCTTTTTTTTTTCAGGAATCCTTCAGGCTGTTAGAGCTCTGATGATATTAGCAATTATATTAGGTGTGATTGCAGCGGTCATCGGAGGCTTCTGCCTAAACTGCATCAATGTTAGAAGTATGAATACGACGTCCAGGTCCAAGCTGGTGCTAGCCGCAGGGATTTTGTTTATAATTGCTGGTAAACAAACGTTTATTATTACTCTGTATGTCAACTAAATCCCATTGATTTTTCAATCTGTTTCTGTTATGTTTACAAACATAATTCCCATCATCTTCGTTCTTTTCAGGCGTTTTTGATATTTCTGGATCATCAGTGTATGCTGATCAATTAGTGCCTAGTTTCATGGTCCGATCCCCAGCCAGATCCTCTCACAAATCAGAAGAGAAGGGAACAATATTATGTCAGAATGGCATGGGCATGGGCCAGATCGCAAGCCAAGACACAGGCAAGGGCACGGGCCCAGGCAATTTCCAAATCCATGGCCAAGTCCAAGTCCATGGCCAAGTCCATGGCCAAGGCCAAGGTCAAGGCCAAGGTCAAGGTCAAGGCCAAGGCCAAGGAATGGGCATGGGCATGGGCTCAGGCACTGGCAATGGTATGGGCACTGGTATGGGCATTGATATGGGCAATGGCATGGGCAATGGCATGGGCAATGGCATGGGCACAGAAATGGGTACAGGCATGGGCTTTGATGGAGCAGAATCACGTGCTGCCAGGTAAGATGAAAAACATAATTTTTTCACTTGCATTTGATTCACAGGTGCCTGTTTAGTGCTAAATGCATAACTTCATGTTATCTCTATCTTTGGTCAGGTACACATTTGGCCCAGCCCTCTATATTGCCTGGGTAGCAGGAGTTTTGTTAATTTTGGCAGGAATTTTGATGTGCATTTCATTCAAAACAATGCAACTGTAAGTTTCATTCCAACATCTATCTATCTATATTCTGTGACATTAAGTTGATGGGTTGTAAGCTAACTAGCATGTTCTATTTTAGCATTGGCGACACAAGAGAGGCATATATTTACAACGCCACAGCCCAAAGCAGGGGAGCAGAGGAGGAAAATCGCCTCCAGAGAATCCAACAACAACAACAAATTTAGTGGAAGAAAAAAAAAATGAAATTTCCTATTAGTTATATCAGACCTATGGTATGCCTTGCACTGAAGACGTTTCAGTAATTGCAATGTGTTAACAGATTTTAAATGCTTTTTTTAAAAAGTCTTGATTAAGGTGATATAGGTGTGTGACACAGGGAGTGCCACAGGTTCTTAAAATTCAATAGCTAATCACTGTTAATAATTTGCTGTTTGGAAGTATAATAAACCTTTGCTACAACTGTACTTGACACGTAGCAGCTGATTTGCTAGGTCTAGCACAAACAAATTCTTCAAGTTATAGAATGTAGAGAGGAGAGGGGGAAAAAAAGAGTCTTGACAAACTAACTTCTGACTTTTTATGATAAGGTTGATATATATATATTTAAAACAGAAATAAACATTTTAAAATATATTATAGCTGATTAAATAGGGACATATCACAGACTTGTATTTTTATATAAAGCTAATTAAACAGTACCAACCTAACAACAATTTTGGCAGTCTTAACAATCTATTTTCATTTCATGTGATACTTATAGATCCTATAACATTTTTAGTAAATCAAGAATTTCAGAATAAGATTGATAATATTAAATATCAGCCTTTTTAAAATCGATAGAAAGTTCTTTGCAAGCATATAACAATTTGTCTTTTTGTCACTCAATGTTAAACCAAAAAAAATAAATAAACAAATAAAAAAATAAACAGCACAGGAATTTGGATTTTTCACAACGTAGTGCTAAATGTCTCGGGAATCCTTTACAACATCTCTAAAAAAGTCCATCGAACATACCCAGAAATACACTGGTCTCATTGCAGATGTCATTTGTGTGATCCCTGTAATTATTAAGCAAAGTTAACACAGTAAATCTGTAAAATGATAATTAAAGTTAATTATTATTTTAAATACCTGCTAACAGATGTGCTTTCCTTCAGAGCTGCATCTGTCTTTGTGAAAAATTCAAATCTTCTTTGGAATGAAGGCGTTTTGGCTTGACCCTGGTTTGAAAGGGACTTCATACTAATTTCTGAGCACACTGCCTGTGAAATGATTAATAAATCTACTGGTGACTGAAACACAATTGCTGTGGTCTTTTTTTAAATACTATATACAAAATATTTGGTACTAAATTCTTCTTGAACAATTTAAGGGAAATGTTAAAAGAGTAATTATGTATGCTTACAGTTGGAGAGATAACAGCCATTGGTTGAATCCTAAAAAAAATAATATTTTCAGATGCATTAGGCCGAAAGCAAAGGGTAGTCAAGCAGATATTATATATTATATAGATGCAACCCTAGCAAATTGCTCTTGAAATCCTATTAAATATGCTTTAAGTCAGTCACTTTGTGAGTGATTTGAAAAAATCACCACAACATCTATGCAAGTTGAACTGAAGCACATTTGAATGAAGATGGGGTTACCTTTGTAGCAAGACAGGACTTACAGTTCCTTGTCTGTTTTCTACTGTATACTGTGAGGCTGAAGCCAAACCTAACACACATACACACACACACACACACAAAAACCTTCAGGATTTAAAATTCAACAATTTGACCAAGATCAAACATCCAAAGATAGATTATAAATTGCAAAAATAAGACTATAGAATGAGCCTAACAAACCAGCATTTGAAGGTTGATCATGGTCTGTCACTGGGTTGCATACTTGGGATTCATAGCACACGTCACTAGCATCAACCAGGTTACCATCATCAAAATCATCCCAATCATTTACTCCCAGGTCAAAGGTCACACCAAGAAAACCAGGCAAGAGGTGATCAGAGTCAGCATTGTGCACTGGGTTTGCATGGGCAGTATAAACACTGGCTTTATTAGCACTGATTCTCTGCATCTGTCCATTGTTGTGTGGCTCAAGCTGACTGTGAAACAAAACCCCTGAAAAGATGATGTATAACATATTATTCCAGTTCTATGACTTGTGAGGAAACTGTTTAATTGAATGTTACTATGAACAGTATGTGGCAAACAACAAATGCTTGAAAAACATACTTTGAGGTAAAGCAAGAGGTTGAGGATCTTCTAATTCGGGTTCTCCAATTTCAGAATAAAAGTCTCCTGGCTCAATGTAATCTGTAGATAGTTTGGCAATTGATAGTTTTGAGAGTTCTTATTAAATTTCTTTACATTAATTAAAAGCAGGGATATTATATTTAATCAAAACCAAATCCATATTAAAATATACACTGCCATTCAAAAGTCTGGGACCAGTAAGATTTCAAATGTTTTTTAAAGACATTTCTTATGTTCATTAAGGCTGCATTTATTTGATGAAAAATGCAGAAAAAAAAACAGTAATATTGTGAAATATTATTGCAATTTTTAAAAAATGGTTTTCGAATTTAATATACTTTAAAATATATTTCATTCCTGTGATGCAGTCTTTAGTGTCACATGATCCATCAGAAATCACTCTAATATGCTGATCATTGTTGGAAACAGCTGTGGTGATTAATTTTGTTTTTGTTTTGGAACAAGTGAAACTTTCCCCCAAAATTCTTTTATGGATAAAATGTTTAAAAGAACAGTTTTTAAAATAAAATAGTAATCTGTTTTAATTTATACTACTGTTCAAAAGTTTGGGGTCAGCACATTAATAGAAAGTATTAATTTCTGTCAAAAAAAAGAAAGAAATTAATACTTTTATTCAGCAAGGATGTGTTAAATTGATAAAAAAAAGTGATAGCAAAGACTTATATTGTTAAAAAAAAGATGCCTATTTTAAATAAATGCTGTACTTTTAAACTTTTTATTCATCAAAAAATTCTGAAAAAAATATCACAGGTTCCAAAAAAATATTAAACAGCACAAATGTTTCCAACACTGATAATAAATAAGCCTATTAGAATGATTTCTGAAAGACTGTGTGACTGGAGTAATGATGCTAAAAATATATCATATGAAAGTTGATATGCATCAGAGAATGAAATTATAATTTTTTAATATTTTTTTAAAGATTGATTTTTGGCCTTTCTGCCTTTATTACGATAAGACAGATCGCAGCTGACAGGAAGCAAAGTGGGAGAGAGAGAGAAGGGTGTGGGATTGGGAAAGGTCCTCATCTGGGATTCAAACTCGGGACGCCCGTAGTGGAATGGCGCTGTATGTCAGCACGCTGTCCACAAGACTATTGGCGCTGACAGAAAGTATTTTTTTTTTTTAAGTAATTTAAAACAGAAAACCTTTATTTTAAATTGTAATAATATCTTACAATATTATGTTTTTTCTGGATTTTTGATCAAATAAATGCAGCCTTGATAAGCAGAAGAGATTCCTTTAAAAAACATAAAAAATCTTACCGTCCCATACTTTTGAACAGCAGTGTATATATGTAAACTTATTTCAGCAAGACAGAGGAAAAAGAAAACATTTCTCAATGTTTCATTAAACCCAATGTCCTAAAACTAGTAAAATGATAATGTTTAAAACATAAATGTATAGGAACCTCATAGACATTCCAAAAACACTTATTAAAATGACAAAAGCATACAAAAAATTACAAAAATTTAAAGAGTAAAATCAAAAGAGAAATTGTAATAATAGTAGCTGATAAAATAACAAAATAGCACTGATTTAACCTTGCATTCACTTTAACTGTATTATTTTCTGTTAACAAACTATGGGTGTATTTGATTGAGAGTGAACATACCATCATGGTATGACTCAAATGATGAATTCTCATGTGGAGTTTCCTTGATTTCATACGTACTTTGAGTGTGACGCCCACTTTCCTCAAACCTTAAGAGTGAATGTCAACATCATGAACGTCAAAAATACAATCTCAACAAAATCAGCTTCATCAACATTAATGAGTTAAATTCTGGTGTCAGCATAATGCCCAAATACTTCTTGGCAGCAGGAAGTGTGTCTTTGGGTTTGTATGTGAACTGCTGCATGCTTACAGCTGCTGTCTCACAATTCATCCTCATCTAAAGAGAAAGTCAAGAAAACATGACTGATACTACGACACAATACATTTTCTGATACTTATGTACATATAACCCTTGACAGTCGGCTAAAGGTTCTGACCTTCAAACGTTTCACAGGAGTCTCACAGAGTCTCTCATTCCTCATTTTTAGGTTATTGAGGTATGAAGTGAAACTTACAGATGTTTTCATTACTCCGACTTTGCCTAAAAGAGAAACCAGATGACTCAAGCAGCACATGCAAAGACAGCATAGTCTAGGATCATCCAGAGTCTCTCATACTCACAGCAGTCATGTCCACAGAGCTCCTTGTTTTTGCAAACATGATGGCATTGTCTCTTAACTGTACTTGGAGCCACTGGATCCAAGAAGAAAATGACTATATTAAAGGGGTCCAATTAACTAAATGTGTTGTGATTGGTTAGCTGTCCCACTGCATTGCGATTGGCAAACAGCTTAGACAGTGTCTCAGTTCTGCCACGCCCCTTGACAAAGAAGCAAGTTCCATGTACAACTGTTAACGTAAGCTAGATTGAAGCGATTCTAATGTTTTAAATATGGATATTTTTCTTACAAAAATGCTTTGATTCACTACAGGAGGCCTTTATTAACCCCCCCCAGAGCCGTGTGAGGCAAATTTTAATATAACTCAGATTGCTTTCGTCTGAAAGAAGGAAGTCATATACACCTACACTGTAAAAAACAATTTGTTGAGTCAACTTAAAATAA
>NPDK01212325.1:0-11469 GCA_013461565.1 Labeo gonius
CTCAATGTATCATCACGAGCGGCAGGGTTTAATTTGGTTTTGTCTGTGTATGTTTTCCGTGGATCCCATTGACTGCCATTATATGACTGACCAGAGGTTGTGCTAGACTTCAACATTGTCTGTCATTTTGACGGACAATGTCAATTCTGTCTATTATTGCCCGTCATTTTAATTTTCATATTTGAAATTAAAATAACACATTTAAATTTGCTTTTATTTTTGTTCACATTTTCATTTTTAATTATGAACTTACAGGACGACAGTGCAGTGTTTAAAAACAAAAAAAATACCTAGGGCTGGGTAAAAAAAAAATTTGATTTCTCAAATTTTAATAGATTCTCATTTTAATGAACCAACATCGATTCTTAAATCATAATTGATCTTTTAGTCTATGCTGTTTTCAGTTGATGAATGAACAGTGCATAGTGCATCTTTCTTCCAATAAATAGCAACAGGCTAGGCTTTGTGTCACTTTTGACATGAAACAAAGTCTCAAATTCCAAATTCTGTCCATTTCATTAGGAAATTCAAGCAATAAATACCGTTTTGGCAAATACCGTGATAGATCGTTGTAGCTTCTGTGTACTCGCCTGTGTGTAATCAAACGCATAGGAATACATTCATGACAGTTTCGTTTTTGTTCTGGATCCAGCGCTCTGCTGCCAGACTGGAGCGCACTCACTACCAACTGGCCAGGGGTGGGATTAACAGCTACAATTGTACAATAGATCACCCTCAGTGTAATCTGTCAAAATGATGGAGGGCCTTTAGATATTTCCGTCACTGCTAAAAAAATTCTGTTAATGACGGACAATTTTCGCTTAACGCAACCTCTGTGACTGACAAACTGTAATGGTTTGATTTAAAAATCTTTGGTGTGTTCTACTGAAGAAACAAAGTCACCTACATCTTGGATGCCCTGGGGGTAACCAGATACACATCAGATTTTCATTTTTGGGTGAACTATCCCTTTAATATATTTTAAAATGCAATTTATTCCTGTGATATCAACGCTGAATTTTCAGCATTATGTGACTTCAATGTCACCCTTCAGAAATCAGTCTAATATGTTAATTTTCTGCTTAAGAAACTATTATAAGTGTTGAAACTGTGATACTTTTTTCATGATTCTTTGATATAAAGTTCTGTAAAAGAACTGCATTTATTTGAAATTGATTTTTTGTAATATTGTGATTGTCTTTCTTTACTGTCACTTTTGACCATCTGAATCCACCCTTTCTTAAAAATCTTGTTCTAGCTTCTTTGTATCTTGTTGATACATCTAGCTGTTTCTCTACATCACTTTTAAGACATTTATAAGTTGACTATTTAAAATAAAAGGCATCCATTGTTTCCAATAAAGCACTTTGTACAACGCCGTAAACCCAGCGAACAGTAAAACGAGTCATGCTTGGTTATTAAAATGTAGAACTTCGGTCCGAAGCGCTACAAAATCGCCCACTAACCAAAGCCTATTCATCTCCACCCACCTCTAGCACACTGCATTAGGCATTTTTAGAAAAGCCTAGATAGGCGTAAACATCAAAGCGAAGTGAAATAATGTGCCGAATCAACACCCTGCCATCGCAGTCTGTGTAAAAGTCACTTTCACCGTCAACCTTTAGAATCATATAACACTCCTGAGCTAGTCATTCATCTGCAAGCTTCAGCAGTATCAGGAAGTTCATTGTGTAACATACAGTGTCCCACCGGAATTTGCGGTAATTACATGAAACGAATATCTTAATTGTATGAACGTGTCTGATAGCTGTATATTTGTCCTGGGTGTAGTTTATATTCCTGGAACTCTTGACACTCTCTCTCTTTCTCTCCGTCTTTCCCTGTAGATAATGAAATCGAGCTTTGCGGTATCCTTGCCATATCCTTTCTATTTCCGTTGGTGGTTTTTCGCTAGGGAACTTGGAGTATTGATATGCGAACTGTCAGAGCTCAAGTGATACCCTCCGGAGGACAGTTCTTTGCATACATGTCCCTTCAGGTTATAATCTGTTATGTTAATATAACTTTAATGTGCTTTTATACCTTGTGTGCCTTTGTTGAAAACTAAAAAAAAGGACAAGCCAGCCATCTGCTTGCTTCTGCACGTTTGGGAGATTGCAAGGGTCCTCATCTGTCTGCAGGAAAGGGTACAGAACCCATCAGAAAAGGTCACAATTACGACGGAAGAAAGTACAAAGAGACAAATTCCCTCATGCCAGGTCTTTTCCAGCTATGAGGATAGAAAACCACTGAAGAGAAATCTGTCTCTGACTGTGAGAGTTTGTTGCTAATGATGGTTGGAATTGAAAGACAATGAGGAAACCAGACATCCTACTTGCCTCTTTTCAAGAGTCTCTTTTCAAGGAATAAACCAAGGAAAGGTAGTTTCAGCAGTTGGCCTTGTGGGATGTGAGCAGCAGTTAAGTTAAAAGATGTCTTTGAAACACAGGCCTGTTACAGCACTATATTTACAGTATATTAGATGACAGTAAGATGACTCATTGATACGTATTTAATCAAAAGATCAGTGTAAATACAATATATTTATAGATTATTCTTATAGACAGTATCCCCAAACAGTATTTGGACACTTTCGGATATTTAAGTAAGACTTAATGTTTGAATGTCACTGTATAAGATGCAAACAAACCAGGTGACATATGGAGTTGATGTTAAACTTTTTTGTGCAACTAACTTGCAGTTCCTTTAACGAAATGGACCCAATGATTTGTGTGGATGTACGAAGTCACTTCCCCTAGTTCATACAAGTGAAACAACTTCTTGTGATTTTTTTTGCTTTAAAAAAATTATTCTAAAATAATTGTCACTTTCGATATATATAACTCATATTTAACTTGAAAAAATGTAACCTAGTAATATAATATTATATTATATTAATCTTATATTTTTCATGTAGATGGTTGGTAAGACATTTAAAATGTTTTTGAAACAAGTCTCTTAATGCTCACCAATACTGCATTTATTTGATTAAAACGTACAACTATACTTGAATTTTATTAAATTTATAATATTTATTCCTTTAATTGCAAAGCTGAATTTTCAATCACATGATCCTTCAAAAACATTATATTGTGCTAATTTGGTGCTCAAGAAATATTTATTATCAACATTGAAATAGTTGTGCTGCATTTTGATACATTCTTTGATGAATAAATAGTTCAAAAACAGTATTTATTTGAAATAGATTTTATGTAACATTCTAAATGTCTCTCCTGTCATTTTTGATAAATGTAATGCTTCCTTGATGAATCAAACTATTAATTTATTTTAGAAAATTCTTACTGATCCCAATCTGACCACGTCAATTTACAGTATGAAATAATTGGGAAAATATTTTTTAACTAGTAATGGGACTACAACAATTGTCACATGACTAATGAATTATTAATGTGTGCTAGTGTGTGCTGTTTTTTGTTAAAAAGTGTGTCTTTATTATTACATGGGCAAGGTTTAAATGGTATTTACGTCATTGTTTTTCCAAATGGTTATTTTAACGATCAGTTCAGGCTTTAGGTGTTTAGGCTATGACTGAAAAAAAAATTTCACAAAGAAATTTCGTGCAAAACACTGGCCTCAGGGCATATTTTGACACCGCAGTCCTCACAGATGAAACTTAAAAAATGTCCATGTTACAGTGTGCCAAATGGGGCTACAAAATCATTTCGACATCACAGGTAGTTCATTTAAGCACGGATTTGGACAAACTAATTGGTTTCTAAATACAATGTGGCTGAAAATATCATGTGTGAAGCAGGGGAGGGGTTTCGTTCAGTTAAGAATAGCCTACATTCGCTTTGAGAGGAGACAGGCAACAGTTCGGACAGCAGACCTCACTGTGTCTCCAGCAGACCACATCGCTCCCCACTGTCTCCATTCACCACGGCATTTACTGGAACCGAGCTTGATTTAAAGGTAAGGCGATCGATTTCATTTCTGCAATGTATTAATCCAGATATAAATGATATGTTTAGTTTAAATATCTATGTATGTGTCTGGTTATGTTGTATAGTGCGGTATTACGGGGGCGCACTAATACGCGCCATGCGTTTGCTGCGTTTTGAGTTATCCTGCACTTACCTGAAGGACACTTGTGATCCTCGCGTTACTCTGTAGTGTTAAATATCATTCATTCAGTGATCGTGTGAATCATGAATCAGTCACGACCGAGTTTTTCACAAGTTTAAACTCGTAGATTTGTACGATGTTGCGTTCTAAAATATAAGTGTGACAGTACTGTGCGTGTATCCAACCTGGGATGCGTCGCGCAGGGCGCGTTCTTCCAGCAAGACGTCGACAACGTTCTCGCGACGCGTTTTTAAAAGTTCTACTGTTTTAAACACTTCTGCCTTCTTAAAGACACAGTCCACATCAAAATTAAAATTCTGTTATCGTTTCCTCAATCTCACGACGTTCCAAATCAGTATTACCTTAATTCTGTATTCTAAATATCCAGTCACTGCTCACTTTCAGTGTATGGAGAAAAAACGAATGGACAACTGTTCCCTTAAAACGGGAATAACGCAAGATGCGACGCACCGGCGAGAGACGTCTATCTGACGCATGTTTCAATGTAAAAACTGGAGCAGACGGAACGCAAGAACGCGTCCTCTGTGAACTCCAGTGCTTTATTTTGAAATATCACAGTCTGCATAATGAGACAAGATGGACTGTTACACCTTACCATTGAATGAAGATGGGTGTTTGTTGTGGTTACTTTTTGAAAGTCTCTCAAAATCTAATGTATGTTCAGAAGATATTTGAGACAACTTGTTAAGCAGTCGAGATCAGGTCATATTAGGGAACATAGTGCAACACATCCATAGCTTTGTGTTTGTTTCCACTATATTTCTCAAGTTTAATAGAATATTCCCAACTGTTTCAAATTAAAGTAGTTTATAAGACTGTTTATCCCTGATCTGTGTAAATTAACATGTAAACATGATGCACATTGAAAAATGCATCACGGGTCCCCGTCTGGTCGGTCATTACGTTTGGTTAAAAGCTTGTGTGGATGTTTTGTATCAAAGTAAACCAGAGAACCTACTGATACAGGTAATATCAGTTCTGTCATCCGTTGACACGATCACATTATTTAAGTCAAATGTGACATTATGCTTTCTTAACTCAAAATATTTTTTTTCCTCCCTGTAAATCATACTGTGATAAAACTTTATGTGCATTAGAGCACTTCCCAGTCTCCTTTAACATTTTTAGCTCTGAATGCTTCTGGGAGAATGTTTTGAGATTCCCAGGAGTATAAATACCAGAAGCTGAATAAATAATGATTAGGACAAGCGAGTATGCGCACTTGCTTTGCTGTATGTCTGATGTCATTCTGTATGGTTGATTCTTGAAGTGCAGCAGCTTCCCTTGCCATGTCTCCAGATGGTGTTGAGTGTATAACCTTCTGCTAACATCTGCTAATAAAGCAACTTTCCAGAGAGATAACTCTTAACGTATCAGCCTCCCCTAACCAACGCACACACTTACCAAAGATATGATTTTGAACTGAGAATGCACTGTATTGAATATCAGGAAACTGAATATCTATTTAGCTACTGGTTATTATCATCTAACAGCTTGTGCGACACAGGTGACGTCAGGTTATCATTCTAATTCTGTGAAATAATAATGAACTCCACATCACAACTACAGCTATACCAAGAACGACATGGAGGAACAAATCACTGTCAGTCATCAGTGTTTTTTTTCCAGCCGATGAATGTCAAAACATTGAAAGCCAATAAGAACCACCTGACTTTAAAGAGCTTGAGCATTTAAAGCAGCAGACACCATAACTTCAGCACACATATTTTTTTTAATAAACAGAACCTTATAGTTGATTACACAGTAGCTATCTTTCTTTGTGAAAATGGGCCTTTATCACAATTTTGAATGACTAAAAAGGGTGCAAGCTAAATGGTCAAAAATGTGGAATTTGGATTTGTCTGCTCGTCTTGGTTATGAGTGTAGATTACAAGCCACTCCAGCTGTGGGATTGAAGTCTACAGGCCTCATCTCCAGCAAGGTGATAGTGATCTTAGTGATAGATGGTACACGTGCCATGGTTGAGCACCTCCAGCAAACCGCTGTCTGCTCATGTCACAACTCACATATCATAAGCAGCTGCCTCCATTCGGGTGTCAGTCCACCAGTTCCCTTTGAAAACAATACATGCTTGTAATATTTAAGAGGATCCTTAAATGTTAGAAGGAGTCAGGGATTGTGTTACATTTACACTGTGTACAATCAGCCAGATGCAACAGATGTCTTCAGTATACAGTGTTAACTCTATATTAGCCCACTGTGTCATATTTGATATGTAATTTGCTAAGGCCTATAATTATCAAATTTATGAAAACATGGTTAAAAACTCTGTTGTGCACAATCTCTTGCATGCTAGGGCCCTTTGATTTCCGCAATGCGGAAAACCAGGACGGAATCGTAGAATCCAATCACAAAAATGGTATTTACTGTATAATGCGGAATGTCATGGAATTTGTGAAGGTTTGGATGAATTAATCAAAAGTAGGTCAGTACACTTAAATCAGATAGTGAAATGGACTAGTATCTGTAAATATTAAGCTGCAAAAGTGTTTAAATATGAATCCTGCATGTTCTGCGAGTCTCTGTGAATGAATGGCGTCTCACTAAATGAGGATATAAATACATAAACAACATCTCCAGAACTGCTCTGCTAGTACTTTATGAGCATTTTACCATTTCATTTTAGTAAAACTATTGTCATATCTTATACACACAAAAATGTAAAGGTCCTCATGGCAATCCGTCAAAAAAAAAAGTTTGGTTTAACAAGAAGAAATTGCTAGAAATATATTACTATTGTACAGTAGTATATAAGTAAAACTACTACTAAAATTATCAAAAACATTTTTTTCATACAAATGATCACACAATACATAAAAGTTTCCAGAAATGTGAAAATACACAATTTTTATATGAAAAAAACTTTCATAGGGCTATTGTAAAAATACATTTTAATAAATACAAAGTTCTGGCATGAAACTCTAGATGGCACAGTCTGATAGGTCAAACTCAATCTGACATAATGACATCATTATCACATGGCACAGCTGATTGGTTCTCTCCTGTATCGGTAGCCAATGAGCTCACTGCTCAACATTGAAATATATGACTAGTGCTTGCTGTAGCAGTTTTACAGCTTGCTTCAGAAACCCTCCACCTTTCCCAGCTTCACCTGTATAGATCTGCTACGAGGTGATTCATCTATACTATATGGGGGTTATTCCATGTATGCTACAGTATATGTACAGCAGCAGTATTTCTTACATGCTCACAGCAGCATGTTGTGGATGTATTGGCATTGGATGGTATTGGATGTATTGATGTATAGCCTTCTGCCTTCTGAATGATAATTCATATTTTTAGCAAGTAAAAGGCCTTTTAGTATAATTCTATAAAGATCCACCTTCAGGTTGTGGGACACATCTTTTTGCTTTGAAGTCCTTTCTGATTTTTATAAATAAAGCACAACAGAAAATACTTACTGAATACTTACTGATCTGAAGCAACAGGTTTACTTAATTAGAGAAATCTTGTTAAAATAAAAGTAAAATGTGAGCTAAATCTGGCTTTTAAGGAACTAGGAACTACATAGCTTTGATCATATAACTAAGCATTTAAACATCTTACTAAGAAGTATAACAGAGCGACAACCAATATTTATATGCATTTTATTTTAGTATCTGCTATAATGTTATAATAATATTCATTGATTTACAATACAATCTTACTTTTTGTCATATGAATTTAGCAACTGCATAACACTGCATATTTTTGCTCAGCTTGGGCTTCTAAATATATTTGAATAATTTTTTTCCTTAAGTTTGAGCTCCATATTCTCCTATATCAATCTGTATGAGCCATGAAAGCCTGATCTATCCAATATGTCAGATTTTTATGACTTTTATTTCATATGTCAGGCCTTACAGGGTTAAGAATTATGTATTGGATCCAGCATATTTGTAGATGTGGACCCAGATATGCATTTTATGTGACATTTAGCAAGCATTTCCCATGGGCGCTGATATGATATGCTTAAGGAGGACGTTTGAAGGTACTTGGAGAGGACATTTAGCTAGTTTTGCAGGAGATGTGATTATGCTGCCCTAAAAGCCAAAATATTCCAGTACAAAATCAAAGAAAGTTACGATTGCTTGGTGAAATGATGATGAAACCCTCTAATAAGAAGCACTCTCCTCAAAGAAAGGCGTTTTTATTCCTGCTAGAACAAAGATTGGTGCTCTCCAAAGTGTTTCCCAAGGAGAGTTTTGAAGAAAGAGATGCTTTAATTGGTTCATGTTGAGACAAATAGTTTTTCCGGTAGAGTTATGGAGAGGGTGCCAGACATGCCGTGTCCACACCTTGGTTTGATTTGTTTTGAAACTGTAATTTGCTTTTCTCAGCAACTTTTATTTTTTTTTGGTGCCCCCCACCCTTTCAGTCACTTGCTCCGATTTAATGCTTCTTGGCAGTACGCGCAAGGTTCATGAATAAATCAGAGCCCTCACTGTCAATGCTTAAAGCAAGAGGGAATGGAATTATCATGTTCCGTACAGTTTTCATCCGAAAAGTACTTTCATCATTCTCTTCTTCCTCTCGTGCTAAAAATATTGCGAGCGGTTAATGCCACAGTACGTTAGGAAAACACGGCTTATTGGCAGCTTTATAAATATTAACCTGCATTGTATTTTTATTCATCCAAATAATAGCATTCGTTATCCATTAAAAGCCTGGGTCTTGAACTGAACGGCAACTTTTTGAGATGTGTCACAGTTTCTTTCCTGTGAGAAGGCTTTCGAATTGTCCTCTGCCAGTGGTCTATTTTCAACTGAACATCCTTTGAGATTACTGTGGTATCATCCTTTCTGAAAAGGAAGGTTTGATTTATGGTCCTGAGGAAGAAAATGAGCTGGTGAAAGGCTTGCCATTGTTCTTCCTAAACAATAGTACTACAATAGGATGTGTTTTACAATGCATTTCCATGTTCACATTTTTAAATGGTTGCAAAATCTTCACTGATATCTTGGAGAGTTGCACCAAATTAGAATTATTGGGAGTAGAAATGGCCTAGTAAACAATCATGGCGCCAGTGAAGTATGAGTAAAGAACCATAGCACAACAATTAAGTATACAGCTGCAGGCTCAAGTGGATTTACTGTTTTAAAATGCTTTTGAGGTCTTGTAACAGATTTGGTTTGGAATTTATAACCATATTTGCCATAGTTTCAGCTTTGTATGGCCATTAAAGTCGGGAGAACTTGTAACTCCTCATGCACAATGGCGTCTGTTGCTTCAGGGGTCCATGAGTAAAGTTCAAATTGAAGGATATACCCACCGAGTGTTTCTAAGATTTGCATGCAAATTTCTCCCTCTAGCCTAATGATTTTGCTCTAACAACTATTCAGAGGCTTGCGAGGCTCATTTCAACCTTTAAAGAGTTTACCGGCTCATCTTTGGGATGCGTAGCCAGCAGTGACAACCGGAAGAGCGCCTTTGGAATTTTTTAGAAAGTCTTTCTTAATTATTTGCAGTGCAAATAATGTATGTTAAGAGGATTATAAAGTTTCCTGTTTAATTTACATTGCATTATTGGCGCATTATGAATAAAAGACGAAGTTAAGTTGCAAACTTAAAAAGTTTATTTTTGTTTTTAAACTTTTCAAATGGAAATTGATCATGCTGCATACAAAACTACTTAAGAAATGAATCTAATGCATTTGTTGTGTTGCTTTTAAGGAGCAGATACTGTTGGAGTTTGTGTGTGTGTGTGTGTGTGTGTGAATGGCTGTTGGCTAATATAGTTAACTCCCATGCATGGTTTGCCATAACCAAATGCGTGTATGAATCATTCTGCATCTCTATTAAACTTGCAAGTGCAACAGTGTAGTCTCATAAATGTTTCAGTGCACCATTTCTAGTGAAGTTACTGGAACATAAAAACTGTTGCTGAAATATCCATTGTGGCTGGGCTTTCTCACAGGGTGTCTGACCCTTTTAAAACTTTATGCATGTTTTAGATGTATAACAAACAAAGGCCATTCATAATGTAGTCCCGTCAGAGCATGCTTATCACACTGCATGACACTGATTTTTATGTGTTAAGAATTCTGACAAGTTTTATCTAAAGCATTCACGGCGCACAATCCCTATGTCCCACTCCAATGTACAAAAATCAACTATGTGCCAGTCAAAATGTCATGCCAGTCAAAACGACTCATCGGGCTTAGGAGCGTTTCAGGGGATCGGAATGGATATGTGTGGACCTGCGTGCTATTTTTGTGTGTAGGTTAATTCGTCCAACCTTTTTGTAATGCAGTCATCTTCTGCACAAGTATTAACATCACATTAACTCCGAATGAAATTTCTGAGCTTCACTCCACTGCGGAGCGACGGGGATGTAATTGAGAAAAATCCCACAGGAAACGGTTGGAAAACTGCTAGTCTCGTATTAACTTTTTTCATCTCTTGCCGCAAATAGCTTAATGTACCATTGCAAAAGGGAGGCTTCATTCATTTCAGTGATTCCCCATGTTACCGCTCGGCTCCAAATGTCCAAATCAATCAGTGTGGTGTGTGATGAAGACGATGAGCCTCTATTTGACATATTTTGTTGAGATAGAATCCATGTCCACGGAGGTAAATTCCAGCATCATCATGGGGTTGAATTACAGAATCCAATCTGCAAAGCAGACTGATGCCTGTCTGGTCATGATTCACTTTACTGGTACTTTTTTTCTTGTCTACACTGATGAAGTAGCCATTAGAGATGTGCAAAACTACATATTTTCAAAATCGATTAGCCAGTGGGTTGCCTGTATGACTAGTCAATTAAGGGGAAACCTAGTGTATTTGATTGGTTTCAGGTTAAATTAATGCTGATCACATGTTTCTTTGGGGGTGCTAATATAAAATAATAAAAAATGGCTAGACAGGAGGCTGAAACATTGACAATTTTTAAAGAGACAGTTCACACAAAAACAAAAATTTTGTCATCAATTGTTCTCCCTCATGTGAGAGTCTGCAAAATGTTAAATATTTTACTAAAATAAGAGGGATTGTACAAAATGCAACTGACTTGAATAAGATATTTCACATAAAAGTTTACATATAGTCCACAAGAGAAAATAATAGTTTTATAATTTATAAAAATGACCCTGATCAAAAGATTCTTAACACAGTGTTGTTACCTGAATGATCCACAGTGGTTTTTTGTTGTTGTTGTTGTTGTTTGTTTGTTTGTTTGTTTGTTTGTTTGTTTGTTTTTGTTTAGTGATAGTTGTTAATGAGTCCCTTCTTTGTCCTAAACAGTTAAATTGCCTGCTGTTCTTCAGAAAAAATCTTTCAGGTGAGGTCTCACAAATTCTTTGGTTTTTCAGCATTTTTGTTTATTTGAACCCTTTCCAA
>NPDK01212671.1:2430-13847 GCA_013461565.1 Labeo gonius
TTTCAAGTCGGCGTACAGAAAGGATCTACCATACTGTCTTTATTTTTAACCTCATGACTAAATTACATTCATATTCTTGTGTACTTGAACGAGCTTCAAGTACAAGCCTTTTCTCACTACCAAAAAGGGAAAAATATGTAAATCAAACAAATAATATAGTGAAAAACAGAAGAAATTAAAAAAGTACAAGGGAGAGCTTAAGCCACTCCAGTGCTATAAGTCCCATAGTGCAGGCCCTGCAGGGGCGCCAGGACCGACTGACGTCCTGTCCCTCTCTTTTCTCTGCTGCGGAGAAAGAATCTGCTAACCGAAAGAAATGGTGGCTTGCTTGTAGTAGATTGTTTTTCTAAAACTAACATTCACCAACTACTGCCTCTTACAAGTGTACGGCTCTCTCTGTCTTTATAACGGAAGCTCCATTTATGCTAACGCACTGCCCAGCTGCGCTTTTCTCCACTTTTCTCCCATTTTGTCTCACTTGGTTTCTCCCTCTCTGTTGCGTCTCAAATTCAGTCAAGTGAATGGAGTGTCTTTGGTGGACACCAGGGGGCAGTGGGGAGGAGAAGGCCACAAACATGAAGTCGACTGGAACGTATGTTGTTGGAAGAGATGAAACGGTTGGCAGGAGTACTGGAAGTACACAGACTTATTTCATAACTGATCAAGGATTAATACCAACATCCTACGAACCGAACTATGCGAAACACAATCTGTCTCTAGGCATAACATGCTCAAATGTAGAGTGGACTCTGCATCACCGTACATTTGATCTTGTCATGATGATCCTGGTTAGTGAAGGCATCACGTAATAATATGTTTAATCCATATGACATGTAGCTACACCATCAAGTTGCTATGCTATGACTTACGAAAGAAGAACTTCATCTATGTTTTTCTATTTACTGACCTATTAAGATTATAACAGCTTTCCAGGAATGATGTTTTTGTGTGAACTTCCATGGAACTGACCAAGGCTGATGCAGCACGAATGATTTTAAGTGTGCATGCCTACACCCCCAACACACCCCACAAATACACTTACACAAACCTGCAGGCACACATAAAGCCGAAATACTGAAAAACACGTGACTGGAGTACCGATGTTTGTAAGATATGACACTATGAGCTACCCCAAGGTCTCCATGCATTACCTCTATACAAAATCGCACACTGTACACACTCATGCATGCACACACACGCACGCACGCACGCAAACACACAAAACTGCTGCTGCACCTTCCCTGTGTGTTGAGTATGCTGAGCCTCTTCAGGCATAACATTTTGCTTTCAATGATAAGCCACCCTTGTATTACTATAAGCAGTATAATTAACACAACTATTATTATCATTATTGTTGTTATACTGTCCTTATTATGGGAAGCAGACAGAATTCATTTAGCGCAACACATATCCCGTTAGCTGTTATTGTTCATGTGTTATCCCTAATATCGGATTGATTTTGAGAGGACGGATATCCAAGCTCTAACAACACTACAGAAGAGGCAAAGAAGTGGTGTGTTGGAGGTGCATCTTGGCAGTGCCTGAAGGGGGCGTTATATCTATTGTTCTTCACCCCCTTATATCCTTCCTTCCTGTCGTCAAGACACCTCTCCATCTTTCCACCACGTCTGATTCCTATGTATGCCTATGCATTTACAAAAGAGAAGTAAGAGCTGTGCAAGAGTGTTCAGTTAACAAACAGAAAAACATAATTTCCACCCTTAATGGCCTCCTCTGCTCTTTTACAGATATTCCCTTGCTGCCATTGTGTACTCACTTACGGGTTGTCCTGCTTTGTGCTACTGCTGCCGCCACTGTTGTATAGGCTGGGGTTCACCACTAAAGGATGGGGCACTGTGCCTGTTAAAGGGGCAGCAGCGGCGGCGTAATTGAAAAAAGGCAAGAAGGGTAAGGGCTCTTTGTCCCCTGATGCCATCATATTCAGAGCCATTGGAAGGGCAGCAAGGTTATAGGGGTATGGCAGTAGCTGTGGGCCATACAGTAGGTGATAGGGGTCGGGGTAAAAGGGCAGTTTAGTGGAGTCAGAGTGGGGTACGATCTTCCCAAGTGGCGGAAAGGGTAGGGGTCCAGCAGGGTAAGACATCAGGATCTGCTCCTCCTGTTTCTTACCAGAGCAGTACCCCCCAGGTAAGACCAAGGGAAGAGAAAGCTCCTGGACAGGGTAGCCTGAGCCTCTGTGGTGTTCTGTGGGAGTGACAGAGGTGTTGTCCTTTGATTCAGGCTCTGCTGTGGGCACTTGGGGATGTAGCAGGTTGTGGGATGGAGGAGTTTCACTCATCCCAGCTGAATTCGCTGGGAACATAAGACCCTGTTTTTCTGTATTGTGCCTTCCTCTGTGCGATAGACTTTGCTCCACCTGTGGCCGCAACTGTAGGTCCAAGGGCCCTGGAGAGTGACAAGGAGACTTTGAATACCTTTGAGAAGGTCCTTTTGGAGTGGTTTGAATGACTGAGCATGTAGGAGATGGTATAGGACTGAGTGGTTCCTCTTTGGGTACTAGCAACGACACCTCCTCATTACAAAACTGTTCCTTTGAGATGTTGGATGGATGTTTAATCTGTTGATCAAGCTCCTTCTTTTTTGCCAGTATTGTTGGCATGGATAAGTCTTGGGCTTGGCTGCTGGATTGAGGAAAGATTCTTAAATCCTGAGCATCTTGTAAGTCACTGAAATCTTCATTTGGAATATTGTCACCTTCTCTAAACACATAACCTCTGCCTGTTTTTAGTGATATAGCTCCAGATGGAGTTGTGTCTCTTCTAATCTGAGGCTCTGTCAGCATTTGAGAAACTTGGATTTGCCTGTCACTTGGCGTTGGGCTTCTTTTCTGCTGATCTAGTGTGTCTAAGTTCCGTTTCTCTGGTGTCCTGTAGTCTAGGCACTCAGCGCCATTCATTACTAGTACACTAGGGAGGTTAGGAGAGATGACGTTATACCTTTCTAAAGTGGGGCTGTGCATTACTTGGGAAAACTGTGCACACAGTGGACTGTGGACTTTGTCATTGGCTGCCACTTTGGGGCTTTCACAATTTCTGACTCTTTGGTGTTCTTCCATCTTCTCACCCAGTTGGTTGTCAGTGATTTGACAGTCTGGTTTGGAATAATATATGACAGACACAGGCTGTACTTGCTCACAGTTGGTGTCTAAACTTTTGCTTGGTGTAGTCTCCACTGCAGTAGGTGCGCAACTTGGCATTTCTTGCTTTTGCTGTGTGTCTTCAACCTCAGTTGAACTGCCTAACTCGTGTCGCTTGAGGTGACAATTAAGTGCAGCAGAGGTTTTGCAGACCTTATCACAATGTGAGCATGTGTATCTGATTAAAGGCCTTCTGCCCAAGCGAACTGGGCTGCCTTTCTCTATGGAACGTCCATCCACTCCATTCTCATCCGCTTTCATTTCCACCTCGTTTCTTGATGACTGGGAAGTGAAGAAAGTAGGGGCAGACAAGGGCTTGTTTTTGGGATGCTGAGTTCTCTGATGTTCCTCTAGTTTGGACTGTGATGGAAATGGAGCTCTGCAAAGCATGCACACAAACTCAAAGAGATGTGTCAACTCATGTTTGTCTCGTTTCCTTGGGCTGGAGAACCAACGCCCACATGTTCCACACTCAGAGGCCTGATCTTCTGACCATCGCTGTTTGATGATAGAAGACGCTGTGTTTTGAGGATTGATTGTAGCCTGTGAAACAGATGAAGGGAGGGGAAGATCAGGCTTTCCATGAGTTCCCTTTTCTTTTTCCGTCTGTTCTGTTCTTGAAGAGACAGGACAAGAGTGTGACATTTCTTTGACGTCAGTTTTCCGTGGATCACTAACTTCTCTCCGCTCTTTCTTTACTTTCTGTCTCCTCTCCTCTCCCTCATCTGCATCTTCACTATCAATTTCTTTATTCAGACTCTTCATGAGTCTCTCAGCTCTCCTCATAGGCCTCAGGGACCGTTTATAGTGCAATTTGCGCTTCCAGGCTTTAGCCCCTTGCATATGAAGGGCCTTTCGCTTGGGTTTGTAAGAATAGTAAGGCCTCCATAGGTTGTCCTCCACATCATGGTCATTTCTGTCCTCCCTGACCTCCTGCCGGAAGAAGTACTTTCTCACCTTGCCTTTCAGTTTAGGGGTTTTCCATTTGGTCTCCCCCTCCTTTCCTTCCTGACTGGAGTTACGGTGTTTACGTTGGTGGTGATTGGTGTGCCGCTGCTCTCTCTGGTCCTCCTGCGAGAAGTTACTCTTTTTGGGCTTGCTGCGTGTAGGGCTTTTGTCTCTTCTAAGATCTGTTTCAGAGATGCTTCGTTTGACAATGGCCTCCTCCCCTATGCGCACAGTAATCTGACAAAGTGGACCGCTGCCTTTGACTTCTGAACCCACCGCTAAAGGTATTGTCTTACTTGACTCTGTTTTATTGTGAACTTTTCGTCCCTTGTGAAGTTTCTCTGTTGGCTGTCTGATTTTCGAGGCCTCTGGGTCTACGCTGACAGCATCCCACTCCCTGTATGCCTCTGTGTGCTCTCTCTGGCTATGTTTTTTCATTTGTTTTTGAACTGTTTTTGCCATTAGATGATTTTCTGGACTTCTTTTTCTCTCCTCAGAGTCCATCTTGTTTCTGTGTACAATGACAGAGGAAGAAACTGCAGCGCTGTGCATTATGACCGAGGGTTTGCTGTGTGCAAATGCAATGACTGAAGAGACTGCTCCTTCTGGGCACTTTGGAGTTTTGCTTTTGCCACTGGTACTACCTGACTGCCATAAATCTGACTCCTCTGTCTCTCTTGCCTCTGCTGCCATGTCTGTTTGAGAAGTTGTTAGTTTTTTACTCTGCTCAACACCCACCCTAATAGGGAATCCCTCAGGCTCAGTCTTGATGTCTGAGGTTTGAAGATCTTTCAGGAAAGACTCCAATTTCTTAGTGTCCAAGGGTTGTGGGATGCTGTCGTCTATAGATAAAGGCAGGCTAACTGATGAATCAGAAGTGAGTAATCCATCAGCCATTGGCTGACTATATGTTTTGTAAGGTCGCTTTAGAGAGCGCATGGGCAGCAGGCGGTACAGTTTAAGGGCATTGACCTTCTGCTTGTAGCCACCATTGGCCGTTTTTTCACTTGAGATCAATCCAGGGTTGATACCGTGGAACGCCTTTTGGTGTGTTTTAAGGTTGTAGTAAGTCGGAAATGCCTCCCAGCAAAAGATGCACTGGTAGCGCCTTTCACCCGTGTGCCACACCTCATGTTTGGTGCGGTACTCAGCCAGAGCAAAAACCTTGTCGCAGTAGTGACAGGGGTACTTCCGGCGCCATGAATGCACATTGGAGTGTCGCTTCAGGCTGGACAAAGTCATGTAAGAACGTTCACACACAGAGCAAAAGTAAATGATATGTCCATCCACCACTTTTACAAAGTGATCCTCTTCCCCCAGGGCATCCCCGCAAGTCAGTGTTCCAGCATGACGGGCGTGAAGGTCTCGCACTTTCTTTATGGGTCGGCCAGGCCTTGTTCCTTGTCCAAGCTGTTCTTGCTCTGCAGCCTCATCTGCTCTCTCCCCCTCCACTTCACCCTCCTCCAGGGGCTCTTCTTTGGGTGGCACTGGAAAAGCTGGCAGCCCTTGCCTGCAGGTGGCCTCATGGGATTGCAGTCTTTTATTATGGATGAAGGCTTTGCCACAGTGGCGGCAGCTGAGTACTCGTCCCCCCCGATGGAGACGCATGTGGACAGTGAGGGACGAGGCAGTGCTGAACAGACGGTGGCACACCCCACACAGTAGTTCTGGCTTCGGCACTGCCCTAAAGGAGTCATGGAAAGATGGTGTGGGGATAGTCAAGGGGGAGGAAGTTAGAGAGACAGACGAGGGCGAAGGAGGAGGAGGAGGGGTCGATGAGGACGAGTGAGGGTTGATGCTAGGGAGAGGAAGGCTCAGTTCAACATGGAGGCTGTTTGCCTTGCGTTTTTTGCCTTTTGAACTCTCGGGATCCTTCGCACCTTGGTCCTGGTAGGCTCTTGCGCTGAGGTTGAAAAGGATGTGTGCTGTTTCTGTCGTCGAATGCTCTTTGTACCCATTATTGAGACCAACTCCAGCTGTCTCCTTTGTATAGTCCATTTTGTTAGAATGTTGTAAGGGAGACGTTGGGTATCTGGAACCACTTCCATCAACAGAAAAGGACAGAGATGACTTGCAGTTCTTACTGACTGGAGCAGTTAGATCGACAGGGAAGGAAGAGGACGTGCATGGCAGGCGGTCAGTTTTTGATGACGTTTTCGATAATTGTTTGTCTCTGAATGCCTCCCCCATCCATGTCGTGCCATCTGAAACGTCTCTGTCATGGACGTCAGAGGAGGAAGTGGGGTGGGATGAGGAGCAGTGCTTCTGCGCAGAAAAGCCAGGCAGTCCAGCACTGAGGGGAAAACTGAGCGATATCCTCGTAGTTTTGGCACCGTCCGCCTCCTCCGTGCCCTCTCCCATCCTGTCTCCTCTCATGTGTTTATTTCTGTGTTTCATTGGATCCTTGTACAAGTCCTCTGAGATGCTCTCCAAGGCTACAGTTGGCCTAAAACAGAGCACTTGACAGTCAAAGGATGTATCTGTAGTCCAACAAGGTCCAGGAAAATGCTTTCTAGCTAAATCTTCAGTGCAAAAGTTGAAGGATGGCAGAAAACAGAAGTGTCAGATCAAGAAGACCGCAGTTCCTGGAGGTCAAACCCAGAGACAACGACTCCTAGATGTGGGTAACATTGTGCATCTTTGATTATCTTCGTATAAAACAAGATGAGGATTGCCATGCATTGCACATTCAGCTCCAAGAATGCAGTGCAGGTGTGGAGAGGGTCCCAGCTATCCTCTCCCGACACCATGACCCCGCTCTCAATCCTGCAAAAAAACAAAAATTTGTTCAAATATTCTGTTTTAATCACAGAAAACATTATAGATTTCAGACAACCACAAACCAGAGAGTATAGTAGTAGTATACTAACAAGAAAAGCATGTGACAGAAGTGAGCACTGTGTGGTGACAAATCACCATGCTAGAATTTAAAACAGACTGACTGCCTACAAAATACAAGCTAGCACGAAATACACAATCCATTATGGTAATTATACGCAGTCAACTTAGTCAGACAAGGTTGGTTGCAGTCATCTTAGTTTCTGAATTTGGCATGACAAAATCTGAAAATGTGGAAAGAATCTCAGCAATCAACCCCACTGAGTCGCAGCGTTCCCCTCACCTAATTGAACACTGCTAAAATTTAATTAAGATTTCCCCAACAGAGTGTTATTTATAGTCAAAGTGCTCCAAATATGCCTAGACTGAAAAGGTACTAAAATATAGATGGCCTTTTGAACCGAACCATCTAATGCTAATCTTTTAATGTTTATATAAATACATATTTTTAGTACACTTTAAGACCATGTGATGGATGCCGTAGTACTGTCATGGAGTTTCTTTAGCAGCACAATGTTGTTGTGTTCATAAACCCTCTTTAGTTGCACATTTAATGATTGTCTTATTTGCTTAGCCTGTCTTACCAAAATCTTCCCTAGATTTTGGTGAGCGTTCTTAGTTATCACTAATGATGCGACACCAGAGAAAATCCCCAGTCATGGTTTTCTGCCTGCGTTTTAGCCAGGCAGGCAGGCAGGCCTCTGTAAAATTCCACAAGCAGCCCTGAACGCACTGAAACTAGGTCAGCACTGTTATTGCAGAGAGAAAGAGAGGAGGAGGGAGAGCAATGGAGAGAGAGAGAGACAGAGAGAGGTGGGGAAGAAAGCAAGATCCAGGCCTGGAGACAGGAACAGCCACAAACACATGCACAGAAACACACACACTGACACTCACACACACAGGCAGTCAACAAGCTGCATGCACACGCACACATGCACACACGCACACACGCACTCTCCTCTCAACACGCAAACACATTTGCAGCCGTGCAGGCACATATGAACCGGTCTCTCTGTAAACAAGCGGCTTGACAGCTAGCGTTACCCAGCATACCACAAATGCAGCTGCTGGGAGTGTGCAAAGGATGTATACCAGAAGACCTGTATAATAATAGATGTTACGTAAGAGTACATTCAGACAGGAAGAGCTGAACATTATTTAAACCTGCCCAGCACTTGTTGTGGCTGGGGCTGCTATGACATGAAACGAGGCCTAAGTATGACACAGTTTTACACGCCGTTCGCATCGTGAATGGACAAACACATCTGCCACCCCCCTCATTTTCTCTGTACGTCTGTCCCTATTTATCTCTCCCTCTCACCCTCCTTTTCTTTTCGCATATGACGCACACACTGCCTCTCAACAAACAGTCCCTGGCGCAAGAGGCTGGCCAAGCGTGACAGGGCCTTCGCCTCCCCCCCCCCTCAGACTGCCCCTCTACTTAAACATGCGACCGACTGAAAGAGTTAGAGCTGAAGTGTTAAGGTATAATAAAATATTATGTCAAGCCTACAGGTTAGCAAATTGACTTTCTCCCAGTGCACGCTAGTCATGCTGGTGAATATTTGTGTTATAATGCGGGTTAAGAACTGAGAAGCATCTCGGAAGAAGCTGGGTAAAGGTCTCGCGTTTAGCTGTGCCACTGAAAGAGACCACAAACTGAATGGCAGTGGAAAAGGGTAATGAGTGAAGGCCGCCTGTTTCCGTGTGGCCGTGACGGGGCCCACCAGGGTGAGGCGGACTGTGAAAAGGGGGCTGTCGCTAGATACTGAACTCTGCACAACCCCCTGCCAAAAAACATGGTGGAGGCAGCCAGAGGAGAGATGAGGGATAGGGAAAAGAGCAGAAAGGAGGAGTGGGCTGTTTTGGAAGAGCGAGAGTGGGGAGAGCAGTTGGGAGATGGAGCCGGATGGTCCGAGGTTGGGTTCGTGGTAAGATTTCCTCGCTCCTTGCTTTCCCCTCTAAGCAATTTATGGGATCTTGGTGATTTGGCATGACGGGCCATGCTCTAGCGAGTCTGCCCGTGTTACACGCTGTGTTCGACATGGTCCGCTGAGTTTAAACTCGACAAGTGATTCCCATAAATCTGTTGCTGTAATATGATCAAGGACGATATTCTGAGGAAAGCAAAACTTGCCATTGTAGACGGAGTGACCTGGCTAAAGCTACTTACTTTAGAGCATGCCCGAACCTGCTTTAGTTTGGTCAGGAAGACGAGCAGCACTGCCATGTTTCCATTCGAAGTTAATGCTACAATATGCCAGAAACTTTTTGCTAGTATGCAAATGTCCCATGCTAGCTGCAACAGGAAATTCAATTTGATCCTGGTGTATATGCAACTCGCTTTAACAAGACCATACAGCTTGGCTGCTTGGCTTCTAACGACCTCTGACCCTGTGGCCTTGCTGGCAAGTTAACAGTGCACCTCAGAGGAAAAGACAAAAGTGCATCCTATAACGTCTAATAACATCCATCCTACGTAAACACGGGTAGATGCTTCTTTTAGGAAAACGGCTTGCTCCGTAAATCCAAGATGCCGCTTGATCGTTAATTCTCGAAACGTGTCCTTCCCTATTGAGATCATTTCGTCGGATGTGAACTTGCCACAGCATAAAGTAGCCAGCAGAGCAGAAATGCTAAAAAAGTCTGAAGCTTTATTCTGATCATACTTTAATCATGGAGCGACTCGCCAGCCCTGAAAAAGAACTGCGTGGTTCAGCCACAACAGCCGAGGATAAGGGAGACAGGCCTTGATTAGCGCACACACACACAAACCCGCACGCACACTCATTTCTGGTGTCTACCCAGAACCAAAACAACATCGATATGATATTAGAGTGGCATAGAAACGCAAGAAGCAGGAAGAGGTGAAGACAGAGAGATAGATCAGAGGAAAAAGTCTCTCCTTCTCACTCCCATTCTCCGCTAGGCAAGCACACAACAAGACAACGTACCTCGAAAAACCTTCTGCTGCATCTCGGCTGCGATGTGTTCTCTCTCTCACTCTCTCACTCTCCCTCCCTCGGTCTGTGTGTCCTGGTCTGCGTGTTCCCGTGTGCGTGTATGAGTGAGAGAGAGAGAGAGAACACAGGGAAAGACGAGCGCGTGCACACAGGCAGCGCTATGTAGAGGGCAGAAACGACTCTCTCGCACTCTGACTCTCCCCCTCCTTCTGCCGCTCTATCTCTCCTTCCCTCGCCCGCTCGCTCGCTCGCACTTCAGTTTGCCACTGACACATGATTCTGGGCTGTTTTTGCATTTTTTATCTCCCCCAGCCTCGTACCCCTCGCTCACCCGCACCCACCCCCCCAGCCTCATTCTAATTCCAATTCTCTTTTTATTCCCAATTTTTTTGTTCATTAGACACACACTTTCACCATGCACACTCTCTACTCTACATACACCAAGCCTGATGATAGCAAGGAAGGGAGGGAGAGCCGGAGCGAGGGAGAGAATGAGCGAGTGAGAGGACGCCATTTAAGCAGTTTGTTACGAGCACTGCCAGTCCCCAAAATGGCTGAAAACAAACAGGAGCCATGCCAACAGAAAAAAAGCTTGGCCATGGAGACACGAAGGGAAAGAGATAAAGAGTGGGAGCGGGTAGAAAGAGAGAGAGACGCCAGACAATACTTGGGTAAAACTCTTTAAATAAGTGAGCTAGCCAAAAGAGAGATCAAAGGGAAGGGCATGGACATGCACTTTGGTTTCCATTTTCTCCTCTCTCTGCTTCCACGACTAAAGAGGAGGACGTTTATGGCAAGAAGCGAGGAGTAAACAGTCAAGTTTTTGGCTGGGACGGCCTTCTGTGACAGATTTGGCCTTCTTGCTATTACGCAGAGCAGGGAAATAGCACATCTACGTACTTTTCGCCCTGCCTTCGTTTGCCGAATCAATCCGTCTGGTGTTCCGATCCGTGATCAATACTTAGCCGCTTTTAAAGAAAGTTTACGAACCACCTGTTTTAACCCTCTGGTGGCGTTCGGGTCAAATTGACCCGGAGAAGATTTTTTTTTTCCTGAAAATACTAATTAACGTTATCGCGTTGGAACTTGCAAACTTGCAGACTTTGATCACATGGCGTATAAGTACTTCTCAGAATTTTTTTGGGTTTTTTTTGTCATTTTTTGTGGGTTTTATTTCACCTAGTCACACTTGCGGTGTTCCAGGTCAAAAATGACCAGATTCCAAACAACTTATAAATCTGCTATATTATCAGCAAATATTGGATTCAGTCTTTTTGTCAACTTGTTTTCTTTCATTTAGGACTGGTTTTGTGTTTCTATTTACCCTGAACTGCATGCAGTATGCTTTTATGATAACACTCTCTCCATCTCTCTCACATGCTCGAACTGCCTTGTCGTTAGCCTAAGTTTTGAGGCTTTCATGTTCTCACAGAGTAGACGAGTCAACTTAAAAAATAAACTTAAAACCTGTCTGCCTTAAAATTTTAAGTTCAGTCAAATAAAAAAAAAAA
>NPDK01212784.1:0-14135 GCA_013461565.1 Labeo gonius
GTAATTGGTCAAAATTCTTTCTGTCAGTTAACGGTTAACCGGTTAAAACGAGCATCCCTAGTTTAAATGATAGTTTATATTGTTACAAAAGATTTCTATATTAAATAAACGCTGTTCTTTTTAACTTTTTATTTATTTAAAGAATCCTGAAAAAAAGTATCACAGGTTCCAATAAAATATTAAGCAGCACAACTGTTTTCAACATTGATAATAAATCTGCATATCAGAATGATTTCTGAAGGATCATGAGACACTGAAGTCTGGAGTAATGATGCTGAAAATTCAGCTTTACATCACAGGAATAAATTGTGTTTTAAAATGTATTTTTATAGAAAACACTTATTTTACACTGAAATAATATTCACAATATTACTACTTTTTCTGAATTTTTGTCAAAATATTGAGAAAATCACCTTTAAAGTTGTCCAAATGAAGTTCTTAGCAATGCCAAATATTGAGAAAATCGCCTTTAAAGTTGTCCAAATGAAGTTCTTAGCAATGCATATATTGAGAAAATCACCTTTAAAGTTGTCCAAATGAAGTTCTTAGCAATGCATATTAAATATTGAGAAAATCGCCTTTAAAGTTGTCCAAATAAAGTTACAAAAAAAATCAAAATATTGAGAAAATCGCCTTTAAAGTTGTCCAAATGAAGTTCTTAGAAAATCTGGAATCTGAAAAATCAAAATATTGAGAAAATCACCTTTAAAGTTGTCCAAATGAAGTTCTTAGCTAATCAAAATATTGAGAAAATCACCTTTAAAGTTGTCCAAATGAAGTTCTTAGCAATCCAAATATTGAGAAAATCGCCTTTAAAGTTGTCCAAATGAAGTTCTTAGCAATGCATATATTGAGAAAATCACCTTTAAAGTTGTCCAAATGAAGTTCTTAGCAATGCATATTAAATATTGAGAAAATCGCCTTTAAAGTTGTCCAAATAAAGTTAAAAACTAAGTTTTTATATATTTATGGTAGGAAAATTACAAAATATCTTCATGGAACATGATCTTTACTTACTCAAAAATAAAGTTTTGATATATGTACGGTAGAAAATTTACAAAATATCGTCATGGAACGTGATCTTTACTTTATATCCTAATGAGTTTTTTCATAAAAGAAAAATCAATAATTTTGACCCATACAATGGATTTTTGGCTATTGCTACAAATATACCCGTGCTGCTTATGACTGGTTTTGTGGTACAGGGTCACAAATATAAATTGATGGACTGATATATCAATGGAACTGATAAAAATACTTACAGATTAAAATATCTAAGAACTTGGCACTTGACATTTTTTTCTTATCTCAGGTATCTTTAAGATCTGGTATCTGAAATGGAAGCTTACTAACATCAACAGCTTGGAGAGATCTGACCCTTTTGTAGATCTCCCACCGAGACTTCAGTCTCTGGGTACAGCAGTGGCATTAGGAGGACAGACAGGCACACAATAGTCTCACACCAGAGCAGATGTTTCCTAATTACAGTAAGCTCTTTAACGCAACTTCACTCATTACAGGCCAAATGCTATGATACTCCACTTACAGCAGATCACAGGGAGATTTGGTGGCTGCAAATTCCCTTTAACAAGCATTTTCACCTCTTAAGCTTTATAATGAGAAGATCCCAGGTATTACCCTGCAGGTAAGATGCTAACAGATGCCCCCCTTTGTCTGCGAAACCTCTTTAGCACATGCGAATGAAAGCTGGAAATGAGATATACTCTTATTATTTAGAAAAACATTATGATTTATAATCAAAGCCTTATTTTAGTGGATATAGTAAAAATGTCCTGTCTCATCTGATTTGAAAATTGTTAGAACAACCTAATTTTTCCACCAGCCTAGTTTTAATTGTGCATATTGATGTTTTGCTGTATAACAAAAGCATTTTTTTACTTTCAGTATTGTACATAAAGCCCACGTTTTGGCTCAGGCCAACTTTTAAGACCACTTAGCTGTGTGGGCTTGTGCAGGACTATTGACTTGGAAACGTTTAGTATGGAAAACAACGTCCATCTGAGATGAACCTCAGACACAAAGGTTTTAACCCATAGTGGAAAAACCGCATTGGATTCCTTTCCAGACCTCTAAAGAGACCAGGGATATTTCCACTCCGTGTTTTCTCCAGAGCATTGACATAGTGAGCAGTGATAAGGCCGTACAGAAGATGATTATTTATTCATGTGAGGGATGAAGTTGCACACCTCCCCGTCTTGACCATGGGTACCGACTCAAAATGATTCCGAGTTAATTTCCTGGCACTATCAGGGTTTCAATAATGCAAAGTCACTAAATCGACTCGCAGGGGCACTAATGTATCTAATGTCCTACAAATTATCACGCAGGAACAAATAGCTACTGTCCAACAAATTATCACGCAATAGACATCAAATATCTGTTTACACATACATCTGCTTTAAAAAATGCAAGTGAAGTGCCTGTCATGAATGGGACAGAGGTAGATTTGCTGTTTATGTACAAGCGAAAACAAAGACTGAGGAGGCAGACAATCAGACAAGATGCCTGCTGGGCATCGCAAACTGTTTTCTGTCTGCTCACTCTCTCAACCAGCTAGCCAACAAAAATCAAACACACCCTGCAGTACAGCTGTCAACCTTTAAGTCCCTTCAGCACATCAGCAGCCAATAAGGAATTAAAGGGAAAGTTCACCCAAAAATGAAAAGTCTGTAATTAATTACTCACCCTCATGTCGTTCCAAACCTGTAAGACCTTCGTTCATCTTTAGAACACAAATTAAGATATTTTTGATGAAATCCAAAAGCTTTCTGAGCCTGCATAGACAGCAATGCAACTGAAAAGTTCAAGGCTCAGAAAGGTAGTAAGGACATCATTAAAATAGTCCATATGACATTAGACTAACAGAATTTGTATTTTCTGTACGTAGTGCACTCTATAGGGGATAGGGAATGATTCAGACAGTGTTAGGTGTGTAATAATACATGTATTCGTACCGAACCGTCACGGTACGGACATCTCTGTTTGATGCATTATGCCTTACAACGAATACAGGCAATTCACCCTTAATCCAGAAGGGGGCGCCGGCAGTAATGCAACGCTGTTTGATAACCGGCAGCAGAAGAACAGCGAATGCCAGGAGTTCTGCACTTGAAAACAAAGACCACTAGACAGTGGCCATGTGCTGATTCTGAACGAGAGCATAACGTTACTTTACCTGCTTGCGCACTCAACTGTTTGCGAAATGGAGCTTTGTGCTCTTGTATCCTACGTCTCTCATTCGCCACAAATCCAAATATTCCATAGTATTTCCATATTTGCGATGTATCTAATGCTAAACTATTATTTATTATGTAAATTATAGACTCTGTACTTCAGTCGCATTCCAACGGTGACTGTATTTTATTTTGATAAAGTAATGTTACCTTAACTGCACTGTCAAGATCGCAATGCTGGAAGTCTGGAACATGTGTTTTGTAAGTGTGCACGCTGACACGATTACTTCCAATATTTCCTTACACCAGCAAAATCAACTTAAAACACTGTCATTTATTGTCTTATTATTAATGCATCACTGTAAAAGGTCTTGTAAAATAAAGAAAAACAAATAGGACGTCGCTTTCTGCCATTTTAGTTTTTCCTTTGTCACAGAAATGAACAAACTCAGCATAAACAGGCCATGTTACGCATCGCGCTGTTTTTTCCCTTGTTTATCTGATCCAATATATTTCAAGTATTTATTCCTTGTATGTATATACGTATAACCCCTCCATCTGGGTCCTACACACACACCGCTCTGAGCAGGTCTCGAACCCGGGTCTCCGGCATGGGAGGCGGAGCACTAACAAGGAGGATAAAGGCTGCAACCACTAACCCCTAAACCTCACTCCCATCCGGGTCACGGCACCAATGTAACCCCTACTCGGAGTGGTGTCCTACACACACACCGCTCCGAGCGGGTCTCGAATTCGGGTCACGGCACCAATGTGACTTTTCTTGTCTTTATCTAACCCAGTTTGTCCCACCCTTCATCAGCACTCAGACTTTGGACATGGATGATGTTAGAATTTATTTGATGCCTGCACACAGCGCAGCAGGATACAAAATGGCATGTTCAATGATTTTGTAGTTCCACCCACAGCAGTTCTCCATAGACCTGCTGCAGATTGCTCAAACGTGGGGGGGCAATAGCGCTACCGGTGCAACCAATAGGAAGCACGATCCTATTAATGCAGGATTTATTTAAAGAACCTTAGTGCTGTAATTTTTATATTGTTACAGTAGCATTGTAGATTTGTTGTTTTTTTCCCTGTTCCTGTAGACGGTGTAAATATGCTTTCCATTGGGGCGAAAAAAAAGTCACAGCATCACAGCGCACACATAGTCTGTCCAGAGACATGATAGCATGGAGCGGATCAATTGGCGCAGACCAAAAAAACGCATCAGATCTATTTGAATTCTTTACAGAATGCTATATTTTATAGCGATATGGATGAGATTGTGGCTGTCATACGCTGTCAAATGCAGCTTTCCTTAGCTCAATGGCTCTGGCCTAAGCTAATATAAACAAAACGCTATTTGCTATTAAAAAAAAGGAGGGTGGGATTGCTTGATATGTCCCGCTCTCTTCTCCTGTTTTAGTTGAAATTACATCAACAAATGGAATAATGCAGCATGTTTCAAAGCACTTCAGTAGGCCTTTAAATTTAGCTCTCAATGCCTTCTATATCAGTGAGGACCCATAGGCTCATACAGTTCTATCCTGATATTGAGTTTTTTTGTGTGCAATTGTCTCAGTGGAGAGGCCTAGTTTGTTTACACCTGACATTAATATCCGTCTCAGGTGATCCAATCACAAGTCATCAGTCAACAGATTTCATTCACGCCTGGTATTAAAACACTGACCACTGAAACGTATGCCTGAAGTGTGACTGTTTGTTGTAAGCAGCCAGTTAAAAGAGCTTCAGTCTGTTCAATAGACAATTGCTGTGTCCTTAACTACGAAAGCAATTACACAAGCAATGTATTGTGGTTAATTATAAATGAATTAGAATCTGCTGCGATTGAATGAATGGATGCAAATCGTTACGTAATTACCCCTCTACAAATACAGCCTCCTTTTTTAGGAATAGGGGGGTCATAATAGCCCACATAAAGTAAAATATACGGCACACTGGAGAGGCAAATGGTAATTCATTATGTGCAGCTTCGCTTGGCTGTAAATAAGCCTGTGATAATGAAACAGCTTTAAGGAGCCTCTTCCGTCTGTTCTTCATTTGTTTGTTTTTCCTCTCTGATATCTGTTGCTCCTTTTGTTTGATTGGCTTGATTGATCATGTTCTGCTTTCATGTCCACAGGCTTCTGGCCGTCTGCTGGGGCAACCAGGCTGACTCACTGATGGAGGAAAGCCCTCAGTACACAATGTGTGATAGATGAGGATAACACTTTTCTACACTCAAACACACAGAGTTAGAAACAGCAGAGTTACAGAGCCTATACAACACAGCAGTAAAAATCTCTTACTGAAACATATTTTATACCAGTGGGATGGAGCTCATCTGTCTTGTATGACAAGGACTGCAGGATGTCTCACAAGAGTACACCAAAACAAAATGAGTACAGGAACTTGCTACTGCCAATACATACACAGATACAGTGCTGTAAGTATTTATGATATACTGCTGCTGCCCAAGTAGCATATATAATAACCCGTAGTAGATCTATACAGGTGGTGCTGGGGAGGTGGAGGGTTTCAGAGAAACTCTGAAAGAGGGATGAGCGATATCTTATCGTTTTCAATATACCGGTAAAAATTCTCCCTACAACAAGAATTAGTCTTCCCACATTAATAACGATAAAAGTCTAGTTGTTGACATATTTCTGTGTGAGACAGTGCATAGTGACAGTGCAGCAGAGCTGCCTCTAATCTGGAACTAGTTTGGTCAGGGTTGTACAGTGCGACAAAAGAAAAATAAATAAATAAATAAATCGGTCTGAGCCTTGAATAAATGTACTACAGTAGCACGTGTGCATTACAGTTTTGGAGTCCTAAGTAAAAATTGTGTCCCAGGGGTAAAATGCATGTTTTTTGGAAGGGTTCCCCTGGTAAAATTAGCATTCCAGGGGCCAAATATTATGTTATTGGGTCGCTTCAATCCACAGTCTTAAAGTAGCCCAATCTGCAGCCCAATAAAACCACGGACTTGGCAACACTGGTGATAACCGGAATCCTTTGTCCCAGGGTTAATTTCATCAATGAAGATGACGGTGAAGAAAAATATTCGTTAATGAACTTTTTTTTTGTGATGAAGACAAGACGTTGACGAGTATGACAAAAAAGTATGACGAAATGTATGCCGCCTCTTCATTAACAAGACGAGACTGGACGAGAATGTTATTTGAGGATCACCGGACATTCAAAAAATATTCTATAGGCTAAGTGTCCTTTTTCAAAATACGCATCTCTGTCATTAGATTGCAATCGGATAAGGATTAGGCAGCCGCAGTATGGCAGCTGCAATGTAAAAATAGCTACCAAAATGTGAACCTGTGATCTGAAAGAATGACCTCAGCACCTAAAGGGTTAGGGATAAGGTCACCAGATGTCCCGTTTTTCCCGGTAGTTACAATACGTTGCCGATTAACTTAAAGTTAGTGAAGAATTGCACTAGACACACAGCAGAAGCACTCGCGGACGCCCCACATCTTCAGTTCTCACACCCCATTCAGACGGGACGTCAGCGTTAACGTTTCTCATTTACTTTGAATGGAGTGACGCCAAGCATTGCCAAACTGAATTATGGGTCCGTTGCGTCGCGTCACTGGCGTTGCTCATGACATAAGTTAAAAACGCAGGCGTCAGCCAATCACATCGACTTATGCAAATATACTAGTGCAGACGCTAGCCAATCAGCGCAATGCTTCAGACACGCCCTCCGTGAAGCGTTAACGCTGACACGCCTTGTGAATGGGGCATCAGACTGCACGCAATCAGTTCTCAGTGCTCAAATACACACACAGTAGTCCAAATGTCTATCGTATTAAGTATCTCACGTAAATACAGTCAGTTATGGCTTAAGTGAACGTAAACAGGTGGAAGAAAACTGAGAATGTGTCAGTATTATGCTTTCCGTCTTAAAGGGACAGCATTCTTAATTAAAAACGTGTTGTTAATTTTAACTAACAAAATAGGTCAAATAAATGTATAGCCTACATGAACATAAACCTCCTGTATCTGAAAAAGTTGTTTAATTTGTATCGTATTTATCGTCTTATGCTTCTTGTATAGGCATATATATATAAATGAACAACTATCATTTTATAAGATGCTCCTTTTTTGCAATAAATTCAAATTGTGAAAAACTGAAAATTGTCATTATTTATTCAAGTTTTCCAAATTCAATCCTTATCATAAGCTTAACAGATTTGGTCTAAAGAGAGAAGAATTAATGATTATTTTAGTTTGAAGACTAAAGCAGTTACCAAAATAAATGTTGGTAACCGTAGTTTGACTAACAGTAATGACTAAAAGTTGACAAAAATGCAACGACTTTTCGTCTTTTAGACTAAAACTATGAAAGACTCAAATGACTTAAATGTGACTAAGACTATTAAGCATTTTAGTCTCTTGACTAAGACTAAATCAAAAATGCCTGTCAAAATTAACACTGTTTTGTCCATATTAGCGATTTCCTGGAGCTTTGTACGATTACTTCTGCTATGCATATGTGGAGTTTCTGCGCAAAGACACCCTCCGGCTTCCAGAATGAACTAAACAGTCATTTTATTACCTGTTCTATTACCTTATTTTGGGTGAAAATAGAAAAGATAATACTTTTCTCTACAGAAACAGGATTCCTTTGATTATCGTCACTGATATTGTTATTGTGATATATTTTTAAGCCCATATCACCCATCCCTACTCTGAAAGCACACTGTGCTACTCTGAAATGCTCTAGTGCATGCTAAGCAGCCATTTAAATGTAAAGCAGCAAGCTCATTGGCTGCGTATGCAACATGAACCAATCAGCTTGTGCCAAGAAGATTTTACGCTGTAAATATCATCAGTTTATGTTAACGACTCATCAGCCTGGGACATCTAGTGTTTCATGACAGAACTTGGCATAAATACAGCTTTGGTGAACATTTTAAACATTTAAAAACTTTTCTAACCCCAAACATTTGAACACTAGTGTATATTCAAAATTAAAAAAAAAAAACTGTTACACATAGGACGAAAAAATACGATCTTAAAACATATCAACGTATACTACAGTTTACGCAACCTGTAATATTAACCTGTTTATAGCAGGGACAGGTCTGAGTGGACATTAGGCTATTATCAAACACCTCCCCAGTTGTTTGTGTGATCTGTCTCCCCCATTGCTGTGATCTGTCCTGCCCTGAGCTTTAAGCATTATGTTCAGAAGGCTCAGGTTGGAATTAAAAAAGGAAAACAAATAGGGCTGACTCCTCAGTGGGATTTTAATTTGGCACATATTCCCCTAATCCATCCTCACTGTGGGGTGCGCACGTGCTGCCTGGACAATGGAGAGGCCACAGCTAGGGCTAATTATGTGTTGTTAGATGGAGCCCTTGATACGAGCTCTGGCATGAAGTGTTTGATTTAATCAGACTGAACAGGAAAAAGAAGCCAGACAGATGATTTCGAAAGAAGGATGAGGACATTCTTTTTCTCCACGGGGAAAAGTTATTAAGTTTAAAAGAACAAGGAGTGCAGATGTAACAGAAATGAAAATGGGTGTAAAATAAAGCACAGTAAAAATCATTTTTATTATTAAATTAAAGGAATATTTCACCCAAAAATGAATATTCTGTCATTAATTACTCATGTCGTTCCAAACCCGTAAGACCTTTGTTCGTCTTTGGAACACAAATTAAGATATTTTTAATGAAATACGGTCTCATTATCAAATGAAGAAATATATTTAATAAGTAAATACATGGGGTAGGGCAACTTTTCAATTATGTGGAAATCTGAAGAGCTTTAAATCTGAGTCTAATTTAAGTATTAACCTTATAACCTATCCAAGTATCAACCTTTACCCCCGCATGGGATCTCAGTCAGGTGTCAGGCATCGGGTGAGGGGCTCACTCGTATCCTTTCACTTGTCTGGACCTACTAAGCGGCCATTTGGCAGTCATTTGAACTCTAGTGCTATTAGATTTATTAGGCTACAGCTGTGGTACTGTATGATATTTTGATCATGACACATTTCCAGTTGAACTTGTTTATCTAGGACTTTTCTCCTGATTAATGGGAAAAGCAAACCTGGACACAACCGTGTGCTGAATCACTCTCAGTGCCCTGCAGCTGACCATGATGTGGCCTGAATTGCTTATGAATGATGTGAGGTCTGGTTGTACAGAAAGACAATGGCAAAAGCCACACCACCCAGCTACAGCACACGAGTCCAAACAAAAGAAAGGTTAAAAGAGGTTCATTCTGCATTGATGTGGTAAATTAACAGCCACCGCCACAAAGCCAATTTGAAAGGGACTGTTCACCCAAAATGCTATCACTGCTATTTCATTAAAACCTGTGTACTTTATTCAAAAGAGATATTTTGAAAAACAATGGTTGCCAAATAACACATTTCTCAAAATATGTTCTTTTGTGTTCAGCGGAAGAAAGTCAGCCATACAGGTTTAAAACAATGCGAAGGTGAGTAAATGATGACAGTATTTTTATTTTTGGGTTAACTATCCCTTTAAGCATTGTTTGATGTTACAAAACCAATTTAAGCCAGTGTTGTTATGTCAACTAAAACTAAAACTATTAAAAATAATTTTCCGTAATTGATATAAAACATAAAATGCAAACATTAGATGAAAATGAAAAACTTGGTTGCCTTGGAATACAACACACTCAAGCACTAAAATAAATTATATATATAAATATTAATAAATACTGTAATATATATGATCCTGGACCACAAAACTAGCCTTAAGTAGCACGGGTATATTTGTAGCAATAGCCAACAATACACTATATGGGACAAAATCATTGATTTTTCTTTTATGCCAAAAATCATTAAGATTATAAGTAAAGATCATGTTCCATGAAGATTTTTTGTAAATTTCCTATCATAAATATGTTAAAACTTAATTTTTGATTAGTAATTTGCATTGCTAAGAACTTCATTTGGACAATTTTAAAGGCGATTTTCTTAGTATTTTGATTTTTTTGCACCCTCAGATTACAGATTTTCAAATATTGTCAAACCATACATCAGCTTAGTTCAATTCAATCAGCTTTCAAATAATGTATAAAGCTTAATTTCCAAAAAATTGACCCTTATGACTGATTTTGTGGACCAGGGTCACATATATAAATAAATAATCCTGAATTTTCTAGGTTAAATAGACGTCCACAGTGATTCTTTGTGATGCAGTCAATCCCAGGTAATTCCTCCAACAGCAAGCCAGAGGCAACATTTCCTGACACAAACACCTTCACATTCCAACACCTTTTTATATAACAATTCATCCAACTGAGTTCAGTAAAACCTAATGCAGACGTAGTACGCAGGAGCCACTCAGGGCCACGTTTCTCTATTGTAATTTACCCGGTGAAGAGTCAAACTTAAAAGGACAGGTCTGCAGAAATTCAGTAATTTCCCTCACAATAGGATGTCATCAGCCTCTCTTCCCTTTGAGATGCTAATTCACATGCTGAGCCGTGTTTGACGTCGAGAACCCCATAAGTGACTATTAATCAAAAAGCACTTCAGGGCTGTGATCCACTGTCTCAACTGTCCACACTCCTGTGATAATTAAATTAGCACCAACCATAGCATTTCACCCGCTCAACATCATCTTCAGAAATAGCACACAGTTTTGCTTAGCAAACGTCTGACATGTAAATTACAGCTCTCAGCGTTTAAAGCAAGTCAATATGCTTTTGAGGAAAATGGGTTAGAAGAGCAAGAAAACAATAAAGTACTCTGCCTGAATTTAGCAAATTAGCATATAGAAAACCGACTCGTTTCTACTTCGCTAAGGTTAATACAACTCAAAAGTTTCTGGAAAGTGTATATAGAGTATAAGTGTCATTTTATCCACCTTTTTCTCCCTGTAAGGGTGGGTGTGGCCATTTGTACATTTTATGGGTCTGGCTTCCAGTCTCATCTGTGTACAGCAATTTTTATTTGTACAAAACAACTTGTTTTGCAGCTTGATATTGCAAATTGGTGTGTCTTACCATATTATTTTAATGTATTATATTAATTATGAACACACTGGATTGTAGTGCAAACATATTTCATCATTTACTGCATGTTGTTATTATTCTTGTTATTTTCCTATAGTGGTTAATGAACCAGAAGTCTCACCCATACTTCCCAGATAGCACACGTATGTCTACAAGACGTCTGTTAAAGATCACTTGATCTGGAAAGCATCTGATAGACGTCTGTTTTACATTTTACATACATTCCAAATCATAAACATCTTAAAGACATCTAATAGATGTATATTTGACATCAGATAGGAAACGTCCTATAGACATATTGCAAACCCTCTAAAAAAAACGTCTTGCAGATGTAAATGCAGATGTCAAATGGACGTCTCTGTGATGTTTGTGCGGTATCAGGGTTACTTCCCCATTAAAGAATAAGGTGACAAATAAAGTAAGTAAACAGAACGAGGGCTGGGTAAAAAAATATCGATTTCTCTATTTTAATCAATTCACATTTTTATGAAACTATATTGATTCTTAAAATCCCGAGAATCAATTAGTCTAGCCTGTTTTCAGTCAATAAACGGAGCATAATAGCGCACATCCTATCCAATTAATCGCAATAAGCTTTGTGCTTTTTACCTTTGACATAAAACAAAGTCTCAGATTTCAAATTCTGTCCAGTTTATTACAATATTCAAACAAGAAATGCCATTTTGGCATTGTTTAATGTGGAGTGCCATATCCTGTAGTGACTCAGTTCAAGAGAAGCAGCAGCTCAAAGCGCACATGAACTGATCATCTTCTCCACTTTAAAACCAGTTTCAGCACAAAATAAACATGAATGAACATGAGAGTTAAAAGAGAGTACAGATTACTGAAATCCATATCCTGTCTCATGTAATAGCTTGATCAGTGTTTCAACCGCACAAAGACATCAATGTCACGTAACACCACATTTACCTCAGAAAAAAATAGTCCCGTTACCAAAAACGTATATATAAACAATAAACTCTAGAGTGCTAAATATATGCACCATATAACATATTCATTATCATTTTTTTACTGTTCTTCAATATTTATGTTTGAATAAATCTGTCAAGTTTTAATGACAGCCACAGTATGTATGTTTTTGCTGCTAGAGGGCGCATATTCAAAACAAACAAAGAACCAAAGGCGTAGTTTGATGACGCCTTGAGTAAGTGTGGAATCATGGGAGTTGTAGTCTTCATCCCCACAGGCGATGAAATCCGTAGGGACTCGGGCAAAAATCATGTTTATGGATGAGCTAATGTATTAAAGACTTATTAAGGTTACTGTAGTATGAAGCATGGTGGGGCTGAAAGATGAGGACGCTGGAGCGACTGCTAATGAAGGACGAGTGTGATACGCAACTTGAAAACAGCAGAGCTTTTATTATGTCACAGTCAAGCACTTCCGCTCCTTCCGGTCATGCGTATGTAGGAAACAGCAGCGCTGTTTTATCATACTAAATACATTTGAGTGTGTTGAAATTTCTGTTATAATGCTACTCTGTGTTTGTCACCTGTCTAATAAAATGCACAACATATTAAAGCGTCTTTGGGGTTTCCTTGTTTTCTACAACATAAAACGGAAAAGCAAGGGTGTTTGATGTTAAAAAAACTAGTTAAAATAGCTTATTTCTCTGGATTTAAACATTCTTTGATACATTTGGGATAATGTAAGTACACAAGTCAGCAAAATATTCAACACTGTTTTAGTAGTTTTTGGATACATATTGTGCCTTTAAATGTTAATATAAAAAAAATGAAGTGGAGTAGAAATATAATTATGTAACTAATTTTATTATTATAAAAACTTCATTGAGTGTAATTTAAGCATTAATCTGTATACAAATCAATTAATCTTTATCTTTCAATATGACAGTAATGTAGTACCAACTGACTAATGTATATTTTACAGCATTAGTTTGGCATGTATTGTACCTGATTTATATCCAAAATAATCAATATCGATTCGTAGTTTGAGCTTGTAAATCAGAATCAAATCAAATTGTGAAATTTGCGTCATAACCCAGCCCTAAACAAACCCTTTCACTGAACTACCAGAATCAGTGGCTTTAGCGCATTTAACGCAATGATGGGTGAGTGATGCTAACATTCAGAAAGTCAAATATCAGTCCTATTTCAAGTCTTCCTTCACTCTCTAGAGAATAATTCAGTCTAGACATACCCCCCAACCTCCCCACCTAACACACACACACACGCACACACTTACAAAGTAAACCAGAACCAGGGCTAGTGTTGTTCTGCATTATCACCATTGATTAAAATAAGCCCCTGCTCTCTTGCCAGTTTACAGCTGAGGTCCCGGTCTGGGTTTTATGAAGTGCTAGCTACTTCATTTCATTATGGTAACTGGGTTACATTAGTTGTGCACAGCTGTAGGCAGAGGAAAAATCCATCTGTATGCCAGTTTCATTTTCTCTCTTCCCAGCCCCAGGCGTACACATCCTCATCCGCTCACACGCTCCATGCGCTCCCTTCTCCTCTTTCCTCACCTCATCCTCAACCTTAGATGAGTAAAATAGAACGCCCATTTCATGCATGAGACCCATGAGGACCGTCCTCTTATAGACAGAACCCATAACAAATGCAAAGTCTGATTACATTCGATTTCATGCATGTTTTCTGTTGAAGGTGCTTTAAAGGGTCTAATTGACAATATTGAGTATCTGCCTCCATTTTAACACAAGTTTGCCCTTGAAATGTGAGTTCAACATTTACTTGGACTACAATATAAAAAACGTTTGTTTTTGTTTTTTACAGAATTTTACCAAAGCAAATTTCAAGTCTCAAAAGAACATAAATAGCACTGAAAGTAAAGCTGGGTGATTTGACCTAAAATCAAAACCTTGATTAATTGAACAATTTACCTCGATTTCTGTTACGAACATTTATTTTATTTTTATTT
>NPDK01212827.1:2395-13280 GCA_013461565.1 Labeo gonius
AGAGAAAATCGCCTTTAAAGAGCAATGCATATTACTAATCGAAAATTAAGTTTTGGTATATTTACGGTAGAAAATTTACAAAATGCTGTATCTTCATAGAACATGATGTTTACTTAATATCCTAATGATTTTTGGCATAAAAGAAAAGTCTATCATTTTGACCCATACAATATACCCGTGCTACATAAGACTGGTTTTGTGGTTTTGTGGTCCAGGGTCACATATACCACTCCCTGTCAGTACTCGATGTAAAAATGAAGGCCTGTTCACACCCAAAACAGTTACTGTAATGCTAAAATAATAGCGTCCACAAAAAATCACAATAATAATGCATTGTTTATTGTAAGCATCCACTGCTGTTATATCATCTGCCACTCGTTCTGGTGGTGTCGTTGTCATTATAGTTGTGGTATTGACTTACTTATTCTAGTAGAATTAGAAGGATTATTAAAAATTTTGTAGGAGTTATCATTCTTTTTATCAATGGACCCTTAGTCGGAACTGGATCTCATCCAAGAGTGTCTAGAATACAAACAAGCAGTTTGTGTAAAGTAGCAGCAGTTCAAAAACAAACATCACACTTTTTTGTTGATATAAACCAATGGTACTACTGGGATGAATAAGGGCCAGCTAAAAACTTGAGTGTATGTTTAAACAAAACGTTTTTCTAAGAAACAAGGTGCACACCCTGACACTTTAAAAAGGAAGTCAAAATGCAACAAGTGAGCGCTAAACCAAAGAAAAGTCAAACTTCTGCCTTATTTCCTTTAAGGCTATATTTGGGCATGAAAAACTACACCGTTTTATTCTAAGCTTTTTAGATGATGATGATGATGACAGATTTTGACTTTTTCAGGTGACCCCAGGAAGCAAAGCGGCTCAGGCTGACCTTTGTATGGGGGACATGATCCTGGCCATAGATGGAGAGTCAACAGAGGGCATGACTCACCTGGAAGCACAGAATAAAATCAAAGCTTGCATCGAGGAAATGGTGCTTTCCATTGACAGGTGGGGCAGTACTCTGCAAAGAGGAACATCTGAATATATTGTTAGCTATGTTTATGTAGAGCACCAAAAAATATACAGTTACTCAATATACTTCCCTATATTGAGGTCCTCTCTTACTTTTTAGTGCATTTAGTAAAAAAAAAAAAAGAGTATTAAAAAAAGCACCAAATCCTTTGGTTGGCTATGCATCTTAAACTGTAAGGATTTTTTCCACTGGCCCAGTAATTTGTGCCAGAAATACAGCTATATACAGCTATATTTCCGTGACACAGTGGAAGATAATGCAATGCAATGTCAAATCTTCTTGCTGTGTCTAGTTTTCAGCTCTGTTTTACTAAAGTCATTCTCACAATTTCAACATATCCTCATCTGTGTCGGTCAGCTAGATAACGTAACATCGGGGACAAGTCTAAATCGGCAGAATTTGCAACAGCAGTGTTTGAAATATGACAGACAACCCAATTCATTTTTATGCCATGCAAACTTACGCAATACATGATTGGTACAATTGCACCAACTTGCTTGAAACTCTCACACTGGGCCTAGGCTTTTTTTTATATTGTTGAACCATGATGATTTTATATCCTGACTTTAATCATTTACTGATTCACTATATGAACGTTTTTCATTTTTTGTAGATCAGAGTCGAAAATGTGGTCCCCGTTGGTCACTGAAGAAGGAAAGACCAATCCATACAAGATGAATCTGGCAAATAAAGAAACACAGGTGTGCTTTAGCTTAGCTTATCTGGGAGCTGAGAGTTGTTAAATGGACCCTTGATCATTTTCAATGAGCTTTGAAGCCCTTCATAGTGCATGAGACTGTCATACATAAACATAGCCGCTAAACAAATAAAGGCACGGCAGCGTAGGCTGCCAAAGTGAAGTCATTGTTTATGTCCTAACAAGCCTTATCCATGGAGACCAGTGAGTTTATCAGCCAAAACCATGACGCAAGTCCCACATCCTGCAGGCTAGGTTGGAAATTTAGGGTCAGAATGTGAGTGATCATAGGAAGTGTGAAGAGTTTGACTACATAGTTTGGGAGTTATAAATGTTTCCCAATGTAAGCAGAGTGAGAAACATAATAAGAAACAACTGTTAAATGTTTTTAACAGAGGAAAGTTTCACAATGCTATAAAAACTGTAGTCATTAGTGTGGAAAAACTTTTCACTGTCTGTTTTTTCCCCCTCCTGTTGTTAAATGTTATTTGTTCACATCAACTTGGTTATATTATAAACAGTTATGGAAGAATGATTGATTCTCAGACTTTTTTCTGGTCTGAATAATACTGCAATTCTTATGAAATTATCTGTCTTTTGCTTTGCTTTTGTGTCTTAAATTGATAAATCACCTAAAAATGAAATTCCCTTATGTCATTCCAAACCCTTACGACTTAATTTCTTTTGTGAAAAACCAAAAGAAGATATTTTGAAGAGTGATTTTCCTCATTCAGTGAAAGTCCAAAACATTACAGTCCATTGATTTGTCATTATATGGACAAAAAAAGGAGAAAGTAGTCATTAAGGTTTGGAATAATGTAAGGGTGAGTAAAATTCTAAAAAGAATTTTAAAGTTCCAGTTCTGTTTGATGTGTTTTTGAGATTTGTACTCTCATAGCAAATCTCTTACCTGTTTTTTTGTTTTGTTTTTTTTTCTGTAGGAGGTGAAACCTATAGGCTCTGCTCATAACAGGAGTGCCATGCCTTTCAGTTCTGGCAGTCCAAGGTTGGTCACCAACATGTACAATAACCCCTCCGGCCTGTATTCCTCTGAGAACATTAAGAGTTTCAACAGTGCAGTGGATGACGTCCAGACTTCTGCTGCTTCCAGTGAAGCCAGTAGGAAGTAAGCATGATACACACCTCACTGACACACTTGTCATAAAGTTTTGTGGTTGAAACAACATGTAGAAAAAACATAAAACAGGAAATTATATCACCTTTTCGATAACCTGCAGACCTGATAATGATGATGTGAAATGATAAGGCAAGGTAGTTCAGATTGCAACTTCCCAAAACCTAATACTTATTAATAATTAAAGGAGTAGTCCACTTCCAGAACAAATATACACAAATGTACATAATTCACTCACCCCCTAGTCATCTAAGATGTTCATGTCTTTCTTTCTTCAGTCGATAAGAAATTATGTTTCTTGAGGAAATCATTTCAGGATGTGGACTTCAATGGTGCCCCCAAGTTTGAACTTCCAAAATGCAGCCAAGATAACGGTCTTATCTAGCAAAACAAATGGTCATTTTCTAAACACTGACAATTTATAAACTTTTTAAACCTCAAACGCTCGTCTTGTCTAGCTCTGCGTGAACTGTTTTTTCTGGTTCAAGACAGTTAGGGTATGTCGAAATACTCCCATCCCTCATTTTTTTTCCCAATTTCAAAATCATCTCGCTGCAGAAGTACCAACGCAGTGTTTACAAATTGAACATGCAAAGATCATCAAACACCCTTTACAAAAACAAAAAAAAGTAAAACAGCAATATACAACAATTTTGAAGTTCAAGAAGAAAACGAGATGGGAGTTTTTCGACATACCCTAACTGTATTGACCCGGGACAAGACTAGATTCGAAAATGACCCTTCTTCTTCGACTGGGATTGTTTAGAGCCATTTGAAGCTGTACTTAAACAACATTTTGGAAGTTCAAACTCACGGGCACCATAGAAGTCCACTATATGGAGATAATTCCTGAAATGTTTTTCTTAAGAAACATAATTTCTTTATGAATGAAGAAAGAAAGACATGAACATCCTGGATGATAAAGGGGAGAGTAAATTATCTGTAAATTTTTGTTCTGGAAGTGAACTGAAAGTGAAGTCCTATTCAGCAAGGAGGGGAGAGGATCGAAAAGGGAGCACAGTAACTCGTTTTAGGGGAAACGACCCCCTTAGCACCGCAGACATGTGCAGTGTAAATAAGGGGTAAAAAATATATTCATCATACAGTGATGTAACTATTGTATTCACTTATGGTACTGTTAAAGTGCATAAACTTGCGCTAGTCTAGTCAGTGATGACGTTCTTAGATAAAGTAAATGTTCTTTGCTTATTTTCTGTGCCTGCTTTTTAAATAACTAAGGAAATGTAAGCATTACTAACTTACAATGTTAATCATGTTAAACACAAATTAAGTCATATTGAAAACATTAGGCTGCTCTTAGCTTTATGCTGGTGTTGGTTTATTTGCCGGCAGTGACACTAAGTAAATAATTAAATAAATTAGCACGATATAATCGTGTATCAGCAATCTCACAGGCTGACGATAGGACGATATGAAAATTGAGTACATCACCAAACACTAACAGATGCAGAGATTTACTATAAATACTATAAAATGGATTACTCACTAAAAACTTCCACAGATCATGTTTCTAGGCCTTTTCAAGTGGCCTTCAAAGTGGTTATATCCAAGTATGTGAGTTGTTTACTTGCTTTTTTTAAATGAGTCTTCTTATTAACGGCATTATGTTGTTCATTCAGACCGATACGTGGAACATGCACGAACACAAGAGGTGGGAATTATAGTATGAACCAATCACAGCTAAACATAACCAGTTATATCCAATCAGATCGTGACGGAGGCATTGCCTCCTCTCATGTGACTTTCCTCCATTCATTCTCAGTTACCCCCCACCAAATTCACTGCACGCTTTAGAGCATCTGTTAAAACTCAATTAGTTTATACACTTCATAATGTTAGATTTTGTAATATTGTCATTGTTTTCTTTTTGTACAACACATATTTTTATTCATTCATTATTTTGGGAAGACACTGCCTCCCTTGCCTCCTCGGAGGAAACGCCCCTGATCATTACATGCTACATTCATTCTAGTTCTGTGCTGTATGAGTACAGGTATTTAAATTTATGTCTGTCAGGACCGAAACTAGCCAGTTGGGATTGAGTTGTATAATAAAATACTTTTAAGATAACATTGTTTGTCTTGTGGCTGTCATCAGACTGATCTTTTGCATATTTTATAGCCCAGATCCCTCTAGACCTGGCCAGCCAAAGCCTGTGATCGCTGCAGACTCTGAGGTGTACAAAATGCTGCAGGAGAATCAAGAATCCAACGAGCCTCCTCGCCAGTCTGCCTCTTTTAAAGTTCTGCAGGAGATCCTGGAAACCGGTATAATCTCATACACACCTTGTACACCGTAGGGCATTGTGTCTGAAGTACACATAGGTCACCTAGCCTTAGCTTCTGTTGACAAAATGGGTGTCTGGGTTTCTGGTCATTCATAGTTACCATTTTTTAAAGCCATGTCTGTTGCTACAGCTGTGTCAGATTTTTTTGACCTATAAAAGAAAGCTTTAGCATTAAATGGATCTCTGTTTCTTTGTGTCAGGTGATGCAGATAAACCCTCAGGCTTTAGAAGTGTCAAGCCCCCCACCACAAAAATTGGAGCCTCGGTTGGGAATCCTGACAAGCTCTCTCTTTGTGACAAATGTGGTTCAGGGATTGTGTAAGTTTCACTTTTTGGTTTTAACTTCATAGAAGTTTTAAAGATATGCTTGTTAGAACAGTTGCATGTACTTTGCTGGTGTTAGTCCAGTGTTGCCATCTAGTGGAGAATTTTGGAACTCAATTTCTTTATAATACCTGTGGATTTTGCTCTCTGTTAATTATTTCATTATAATTGTGGGGTTTATTGCAAACAGGTTTTTATGAATAACTTTTTTCTCTATATTTGGTTATAAAGGGGAATGATGGTCAAAGTTCGAGACAAGTTTCGCCATCCAGAATGCTACATCTGCACGGACTGCGGGATCAATCTTAAGCAAAAAGGACACTTTTTTGTCGAGGACAAGATTTACTGCGAGAAACACGCGCGTGAACGTGTCACTCCTCCAGAGGGTTATGATGTCGTCACCGTGTATCCAAAGTAGAATGTTTCCCACGTTCTACTTTAAAACTGCACATTCCCTTATGTGGGGAATTCCTTTGGAAATCTGTAACACTTTATTTGGATAGTCTTCCATTGAGGCTGCTTTGTTGCCACTATGAATGTTTGTAAAAACTCCTACATACTCAGACAGAAGCGCATAGATATAAATGGACTTTGGCAACAGTAATCAGGAAATTGTGATTAGACATCACCTGAATATGTGAATATAGAGTCTATCCCGATTAAGTGCTATAGTTATGATACATTCCAATGTCTTAGTCATTCCATTGATTTATCTCATTGTATAAACGGCTCATATTTTTGGTGCTAGGATATCTTAAGACCACTTTCTGCATTTGCAGATTTTCATAAAAAGTTTTTTATAAACTGATAATTGAAATGTATGTAATCATGGTTGTATTCCCCACGCACAACAGTATGTAAAATTGATTCCATGTATGTATATTGTCTTTTGGATTCTCCATATTTTTTTTACGAAAATAACTGTTTCAGCCTTGCTAGAAAAATAAAATGTTGCATATCCATTGTGAAATTTGTGGTTTATTCTGAGTTTTTTTTAATAGGCTTTTTTGATTAGGAATATTTATCATTTTGAATCAAGCTTATAATGCTAATGCATTATAATTATTACAGAATAAATGACAAAATATTCTAGTGTTGTATTGTAAGCATCAACCCACTCGTACTTAAGTCAGTGTACAATATAGGTTTTTAGAAAAAAGGCCTGTAAAAGTAAACCTAATTACTCAGTTATTGCAAGAATATACTAATTGCCCAACATAGCTAATTAACAAAACATATGCTTAGAGAAATACATTAACACCAAGCTAAATGATAACAGGTAAATCACCTGTATCTACTTGTTTTAATGAGATATACATGTGACCCTGTTGTCTAAAGTAGCACGGTTATATTTGTGGCAATAGCCAACAATACATTGTATAGGTCAAAATTTTCTGTTTCTTTTATGCCAAAAATCATTAGGCTATTAAGTAAAGATCATGTTCCATGAAGATATTTTGTACATTTCTTACCATAAATATATCAAAACTTAATTTTTGATTAGTAGTATGCATAGCTAACAACTTTAAAGGTGATTTTCTCAATATTCAGATTTTGTTGCACCCTCAGATTCCAGATTTTCAAATAGTTGTATCTCGGCCAAACATTGTCCTATCCTAATAAACCATCATAATAAACCAATGAAAAGCTTTCAGATGATTTATAAATCGATATTGACCCTTATGACTGGTTTTGTGGCCGGGGGTATATATATAAACCACAGTCTACCCTACTTTGAGCAACTATTTACCTGTTGCTGTGGGAAGCGCAGCTGAGGTAAAGCGCATGCGCAGGAAGCGAAACTCGTGCAGTTAAAGCTTCTTTGACGAAACACTAACGCAGATTCATTATGAATTTATTATAATTTTTACAATTTCTAATCTACATATGCACTCGAATGAAAATGGATTTTAAAAAAAAATAAGTGTTGAAAAACATATTCACAACAACTATATGACAATCGTCATACACTATTAGGCTGTATTTAGTGTTAAGAGCTGGCAAATAAAAGAAAATAGCAATTTTGCGTTTAAACTTCCATTGCGTATAAAATGACTGGAAACATCAAATAAATAATTTAAATAATTAAAGTGATTAAATTATGAAGTTTTTCTTGAAAAAATAGCGTCTAGACTTTGTGTGTCATTGTGGTATTTACAAGAAAAGTCAACTTTTGCCAGATTTGCTTTGCTACTTAAATTAGATTAAATGTCAGATTGTCCTGAAAATTGCAGTTAAATTCCTCTAGTAACAAATCAGTGTAGTAGCCTTGAGTTTCTTGCCAATTCGATGCTGAGTTTGTGGAGTGCCATTTGGACGCGCATGCGCTGGATGCGCTATAGCGCACGTCCAAACAAGCGCTTGGCACAGTGAGGTTCTCCTGGTCCCGATCGTGATTTGAAATTTGTCGAACATGGTCTGCAATTCTCAGTGTTTCTGACAATGCCCAAATGTAATTGTGCGCGAATCTCAAAGTCTCAATTTTGGTCAGTTTCGCGTCATCGGGAAAAGTTGGAAGCACGCTCCTCAGAGTATCCAGGGCGGAGTTCAGCTTATGCATGCGGTGCCTTTCTCTGTCGTTTGCCTTCACTCTGCGATTCCCACGTTGTCTGCTTGGCGTCTTTTTCTTTGTTCTTTTATTTCTTGTGTTCTCTTCGTTGAAGGTAGATGAGCATTCTATGCTGCCAAGCTCTAATGCTTTGTTGCATTTGATTTTTTGGCCCTTGGTAATATTGGTGCATCCAGACTTGAGATCTAATGTTGAACTCCAGTTAGATTTAAAGGTCCCATTCCTTCCTGCCGAAGTGCACGTGGTTCTTGGAGTCATTCTGTACATAAAAACATAACAGGACATCTTCAGTCCAAGGTCTTGGACAACAACCTGAAAGAAACCTGTCATAATTCAGATGCTTACCTCTTGGCTTGCAGACTGGCTCAGTGAAACCGAGGTTCCGTGAGGGTGTTGGTCCACAGCACTGCGCGTCCTGTCCACCAGTGAGCAACGTGCAGTCTCGTATTCATTCCCTTAATATATAAATCAAAGGGACAATAGAGGATGATGCGTCCATTCGTCATTTATGTCCCTTTATCCTGTCTGCGCTCTAGGACAAACAAATGAAGTCAAGTGGCCAATCAGAGATCACCCTTCCCGAAATGTACCTTGGGGTTTAAGAAATAAACTAAGGCAGTGTTTTAAAAATAGGGTGGACCTTGTCAGGTTTTCTACAGCTGTCGTTTTTGTAATACTGTTTCTAATATATAATATTTAAAACAATTTCATCAGGAGAAACAGCTTATTGCAAATACAGTGGCTTGTGCGCTTTTATTTAGCACAGTGAATGCTATAATTCATCATTACCGAATTATAATAATGGCACTGTGTATGCATTACGTTATACAGTTGGATGACAGCAAGAGATAACGAGTCTGGAGCAGGAATAGTCTTATGTGATTTGCGTTAACACGGGAGTTGTGTAGGTATTATGAGTGTGCATGGTTATTGGACATTTTATTGACAAGTAGCATACCAGTTTCAGCAAGAAATTTTCTTTATTCGAACCTGAAAAGAATTACTAATAAACAATATTATTTAGTGCCATTGCCGTTGTGCGCTTTGTGGCGATATTCCTGTGCGTAAATTGTGCTGCGGTGCGCAAAAACCTGGGAAGATATGATTTTATATTAGAAAATTTGTGGATAACTTGTATTTTTGTGCAACAGCAGTTCCATAGTACAATGAAAACATGAATATTATGCACAGAAATATTTGCATGGGAAATAAAATGCGTGCGCACCGGTGTCTCCAAACGGAGTCCGTTATTAAGAACATCAAGTGCGCGTCGTAAATCTGGTCGCAGTTGCAAACAAAAGGCTTTCAGCATGTTCGGATAGCACGAGTTTACACTTGGCCCCAAGTCTTGATAAATCTTCATTTATTGGAGAGCCCAAGTGCACTGTTACGGGCGCAAAATATTTACCGTGGTGCCCAAGTGTCCACAAAGGCACTCATCGCCAGTCTAACTAAATATGTATTTTGCAGGACATCTGATAACCATATGCTTTCAATAAAATGGACAAATAAAGCAAGGAGATAGGGAATGTTGTCGTGCTGTTATAAAGGCCTCGAAATAATCCAAAGTAAACCCAATCTTACCGCTTTACAAATAACTTTTGATGCCAGATCCATATTGGGATATCGCGGGACAGGTGTGGGTTTGGGACCGTCAGATTTGTCCCCCGATTTTTATCAGTGCCTAGTAATATCTTGCTTGTTATGCAAAGTATGGGCAAACATAGGCGACCTGTTGCTGTGGAAATCACAGATATCGCAAAGAAGCTGATTTAACAATAAATGCGTCTTACTGAAGAGCAGGTGATACCTGGACTCGCTGTCTTGGTGGATACTTCTTCAACTGCTGCACTTTACAATCTGTTGTAATTATTTATGAAACGAAATCTATTTCTTATTATTTTAGCAAACAGAAGTACCAGGTGGGGCTTTATTTTCATCCCCAGCCTTTGTTTGAAGGGCATCTGAAGAAGGCAATCAAGGACTAAAACTCGCTGACCAGCTTTTTGCCATCCATTTGTCCCAAACTGGCAGAAAAGCTATTTAATTCTTCTCTCTTGTTCAGACGCGGAAAAGGCTGCACATAAAGAAGAAAAGGAAACTTCACTGCGAAGACAAAAACAACAACTTAAAAACATTTAATTACAACCCGGATGCCATATGTACACCTCTTGTTAAAACTCAAACAATGTCAACTCTTTTGTGTGGCAAAACGTGCACCTTTGGAGACGTGTGCGCTTTTGGAACGGTGTGCGCATCGGGACCAGAAAGATCTTGAGTACACTTCTTGGAAGAAGTAATGCAGTTTTAATGTGCTGTTGAGGTTCCTTTTAGAGTCCACCCATTGTGCTAAAACGCATATGCTTGTTATGACCGAATACACCAATTATAATTGAATAGCCAAGAGCTTCTTGCTAAAACTCTATTTGGTTTGAGCAATCGGGGGTCACCCTCAATAATTAAGCTTTGGTGCTGCTCTGAATGCCTGGGTTCAACTGCAGCTTTTCTCCACATAGTGCCCACATTCAGTGGCGCACACAGACTTGAATCGTATTTATCTTACTAACTTGCCAGTTTTGGGGGGGAAAAGCCATTTTTTTCGTGGAAAAAAGGAAAATAGAGGGGACAGATAGTAAGAGTTATCGTTTTGAAAAACTAAAACTGGTAACGTTACTTTTAAATCTCTCACACTCTTGACTATTTTTCTTTAAATACATTTAAACTGCTATTTTATTTTATTTTTTTACAAAAATCTTCAAATGTACCCTATTTTTCCATTTTGGAATACACTTTTATGTCCCAGGAGTTATGTTTTTTTT
>NPDK01213246.1:0-10292 GCA_013461565.1 Labeo gonius
GAATCAAGATCACTTGCAAATCACAATCAGTATTAACCCTGTAGAAAGCACCACTAATAAAATTAAACATATTCAGTGTGAATCTTAAAACAGCAAACACAATCACTGCTGTTCAGCAGATAGGAGTTATAAAGGTATAGTTCGTTGTCTGCAATTCCTGATCAGTGATTCAACGCCTCAGGTTATTAAAGGCAGCTTAGGGCCTGTGTATCGTTTTATATGTGTGTGTGTGTGTGTGAGGGCTAAAGGGGAATTGATTGCCTCCGGGCATGTTTAACATGCTCTAACAGAGACCAGAGATACGGCGAGACGCGAGTCAGATGAACACATAAACTCACACACAAAGGGTGAAGCAGGCCAATGGTCGGACTCTCGTCCTCTGCCCCTCACCCCTCCCTCCCTCTCCCTCTCTCTCTCTCTCAGAGTGGGAGCAGCTTGAGACTGGGCGGATAGTAATTATGGGGGAGTCACGGTTCACGCGGTCCACACCCCTCCCATTGTCTCCAAGTGCGTGCGTGTGTGTGTAGAGTACATTGAGAGAAAGTGTGTGGTGGGTAACATGCTGTAAGGGCGTGCTGACAGCAGCATCTGGACACCAGTGGGTGTTGAAAAAGCTCTCGCACGCGCGCGCGGAGACACACAATCGCACGGGCCCGCAGAGCAGAGAGATTCATGCCATCTTGTGGTCAGCGAACACAACGCAATCCAGTCATTCCTCTTATGCAGACCCTAACACATACTGCATGTTTTTTATATACTGTTAACAATAATGAAAGATACTTTTTAAACAAGTGTGTAAAATTCATACATTTATACACTTTACATACCATTTTTTTTATGTATGAATAAAAAATATAAATGTCTATATATACTGTATAAAATATCTTTTAACAATTCAATAAAATATAGATTTCTAAATCACATTTTAATAGACTGGACAAAATATTGAAGATCCCTTAAATAATTTTATGAAATTCATATATTTCCACATTACATGCTGTATGTCTTTATAAGCTGTATAAAATATTAAAGATACATTTTTAATAATTGTATAAACTTAATGCATTTCTACATCACATTCTAGATGTCTTTGTATACTGTATAAAATATTTTTTAAACAATTTTATAAAATGTAAAGATTTCTACATCACATCTTAATATATTGGACAAATATTAAAGATCCCTTTTTAATTAATTTTATAAAATTCATATATTTCTACATCACAATGTACATCTTTATGTAACATATAATATATATTTAAAAATAATTGTATAAAATATATACATTTCTATATCCACTATTAATATACTGGATAAAATATTAAATGTCACATGGTTTATGTCTCTATATACTGTATAAAATATTAAAGATACTTTTTAAGTAATTCCGTAAAAATCAAGCATTTCTTCATCACATACTATGTGTCTATATATACAGAATACATTTTTAAAAACAATTTTATATACATTTCTACATCACAACCGTCTTAATATACTGGATAAAATAATAAAGATCCTTTTTAATACTTTTACAAAAATGTATATTTTTCCACATCACATACTGTATGTCTTTTTATAATCCATAATGTTTATATATATATTTTTTGTTTGTTATAAATATATACACTTACATATCACATGTCTTAATATACTGGATAAAATATTAAATGTCACATGTTGTATGTCTTTATATACTGTATAAAATATTAATTATACTTTTTAAATAATTGTATAAAATATTTTTTAATAATTTAATTAAATTTACAAATTTCTACATCCAATTCTACATTTTTTATTTTTAAATTTTACATCTCCTACGCCTTAATATACTTTATAAAATATATAAGGTGCATTTTATAAAATGTAAATCATGTTAGTTTTCTACTATACCAAGTCAAGTAGTGAATTTAAAATAATAACTTTAACTTGTAGATTTAATGAGGTTATATTAATGCGTTTTTTGAAACACTTAATTAAATTACAACACAAGTATATTTTTACTTTTTAAAAGTTACAGAGCTAAAAACGTAGTACAAGTCACTAAAAAGCTGGGAGGGTGAATTGCATAAACAGTCATCCAAATGCAATTCACTTTTAGCCATTTACATCAAGAAATTCATGCAGTTTCCCATGTTTTAAGTTCTACCGCAGAAAAATGACAGAATTAGGGCTTAATTATAGTGGAACATGCTATTTTGGAGACATAATGTCAATATGCTTCATTTGGCTTCGAGTTTAATCCATAAATAATGCAAATTTCCATAATTGTTTCAGGGCCAACACTGCGGGATTAGAGATTCCAGTAAATTCCAGAAAAAACAGAACAGGCCGGAACTGTAAAACAGAAAAAAATATGTATAAAGCAACACGGAACAATCCGACAAACTAAGAGATTATCAACTAGACTTCTGCTCCTGCTTTTTTCGTTTTGTCTCACATTTAATGAACATCCAAAGGTGTAAATATTACTGCGGATTGTGTTAGTTTGCAATGTAGGCTCCGACAAAGTGATCCGGTAGAAAAAAAAAACTCAACTTGCAAACACACATACAAGTATGAGAGTACAAATTGCTGGAAAGTGCAATTAGTACTATCCAAAACATTGCATACAGTGTGAACCTCATCATGAGAAAAACTTCTTTTACTTCGTAATACACACAGCTAATGCACTCCAGCATATGAAGCTGCTTTTACTAGTGTTGATCATTCAGTTCCATGTTACTCTTAGTAGAAGCTAATGCACTCTCCTATTACTAGATTTTCTTTGTATAAGAATTAAAGACAAATGGTCAGAGAAATCCAAACTTTAGCTTGCACTGCATTTATTCAGTCCTTAATTTAATAAGGTTTTGATACGTGTCTCCACGGTTAACTTTTGGAATCTTTTTCAGATATTACATGCTGTTCTTTTTCCCCACCAACGGTCCAGAGTTTACTTTATTTTTTTTTTCTACCTTTGGAATTTTTACCTCCCATCAGAAACCAAACTAACCAAAACCAGTTTTGTGCTCCAGCTATGTTTGTCCAGCTGGCTTTGGCGTACATATGCTTGGTTGGCTCTTAATGTGACACACTGTTATTTTAATTTATTTAAGCTGTTTTCCAGTCTCATTTCCAATTTATCTTGACAAAACAGTCCCGGTCTTAAATTTATGAGCAATAAAAATAATTTTAGGACTTCCACCATTTTTAGAATATTTAAACATTTATATTTTATATTAAACATAACACACATATAAATATTATTATATAAATATTATTTAAATTTATATTTAATATATTCATGTGTGTGTGTGTTATATGTATAATAAATACATCAATAAATATATTTTTTTTATTTAAAAAAATTTATTTTAAAAATAATTATATTCAAAATGATTACAGATTACAGTTTAGTGTATTGCACCCAATTTAAAAATTAAACCATAATGAAAGCATTGCAATGACATTTGTGTAACACAGCCACCCTGAAACGAAGGCTCTTCAACCTCTTTGAAGAACTATGACAGCATCAGCACCATCATCAGTAATATGTCGACAAATGGCATTGTAATGTTAGCATGACAAATGAGTGTGATAGTATAACACACACTACTGTCATTGAGAGTTAATATGAGATTGTCTGACAACGCCTGCAGCAGTGAATGAGCATATTAGGAGATGTAATTAACCATGAGACGGTGCGGTGCACAACTGGTGATCTCTAGAAGCACAAGACAGATGGACAGAGATTTCATTTGGAATAAATAAAGACGGCGAGCAGACCTAAAGACAATGAGATGCGAGAAAAAAAAGATGGAGGAAAGCGAAAGAAACAAATAAGAGAAAAGAGAAATGAGAGAGAGATAGAGAGAGAGGGAGGGAGGCACCAGCCAACACTTAATTAGCTGTCATCAGCTCAGCACCACAGAGAAAAGAGAGTGACTAATAATTAATGATAAAAATGAGAAGGGGAAAGGGAGAGAAACACACAAAAGAAGGGGGAGAGGGGTTAAAGAGTAGAGGAGAGATGGGGGGAGGGAGAAAGTGAGAGTAAGAAAGGGAGAACTGATTTGAAACGAGAACTAGCAAAGCCCCGGGGTCATTAAAGTCAATGAGACAAGCGTGCGTGTGAGAAATGAGAGACTGAGCCTTTAAAATCAAACGCTAGGTAATTGCCTGGCTTAACCTAGCCTCAAGCTCCAGGCCATATGATGTCATGAAGAGAAATGAAGGAGAGCCACGCAGGAACCAATCCTGAAGGGGCCCAAATTTGTGAAGTCATCTGCACAAACACCAAATATTAGTCTGCAAAATCATACTTTTTTTTTTTTTCCATTTTATGATGAGAACAAATTATTATCACAAAAATCAAAATAATAAAGTCTATCTTTTCCTATATGTGAATCATATTGGAATTCGAAATATTTTTCAAATAATTGAATTTGAAATTCCACATTTTTCAAATGATTTAACTACTATACAGATTTTTTATATTTTAGTTACATACAAAGTTTCAATTAAGTATAGTTTTAATAGTTTTTAAAAACTAATTGGAAGTACTTTCATAGTTTAAAAAACTATCTGTGTACATCATAGTTTATCTGATTTAAAAATAAAAAAACAACAAATATTTTAATTGAAAAGCTTTATATAGTTGTAATTTAATACTGTTTTTTTACGCTTAGTTTTAATCTGCTCAATACTCATATTTTACTCCAAGTAAAGCATTATGCACAAATGCAGCGATCGCTTTAAGAGCGACTGGATAATTGTTTTGCCGTGTAATTCTTTTAATTAGCTACAGTATGTTTGCAGCATGCCAAAGGGCATAATGAGAAAAAACATGACATGTTATGCATGGGGAAAAGATACACAGGATTTGACTATCCTATAGAGGAGAAACTGAAAGACCCTCTGTTTGTTTAGCCGTGCGTATGTGTGTGTGTGTGTGAAGGAGAATATTGTAAAATCAATGTGTTTGTCTATGGATGCAAGGCTAATTGGAGGTGTGTGGACTGCACTGAAGCACATATGCCACACAGAGCGGTGCTGAGCCAATAACTCAGCAGGAAATGGTACTGACAGATGAGCAGAGCGAGAGCGAGAGACCGAGAGAGAGACAAAAAGAGAATGAAACATCACAACCTTGTATTTTAGATTCCCTACATCTATTTTAGGATATCTACAAGTTTAGTTACGACTGTGATTCCAGTAACAGCAGTTTGGCGATTTATTTAAAGTACAATGCATGACTCCAAGTTACACTTCATGATCTATAAAGATGCTTGGAAGACTCAATGGAATCAGATTTGTGTTTTTTAGGCCATATATTTGCAACAGCGTACTGCTAAAAGTTCACAAAATAAACTTGACATTACAAATGTACAGTCTCTCTCTGCTGGGACAATGGTGGAAAACTTGTAATGATCTTGTAGTGGCTCAAAACAAATTTTCCGTCCAATAAAAACACTAGAATGAAAATTCCACTAAATTAAAAATACCACATGCCAATTAAAACAGGAAAACTGTAAATCATGACAAAAAAAGGCCTTCACATGTTCCTCCTCAACATCCAATATCTCAATATACCTATGTCAAATGACAACACCACCTAAAACACGTATTAACCATATATCACCTATACTAACTAGTATTATCATATCGTTTATGTTTTATGTAGTTTAAAAACCTCAGTCTGCAGCTACATTTTCCAGTTCACTTCAGTTTTTCTAACAAAGTACTGAGGTAATACTACAGTAGGCCTACCTCAGTATGGTTTCAGATGCCAATACCAAGAAAAAACTGATACATGTAACGTTACTTTTAGTCAAAAATGTCTTTCAGAAGCTGCACAAGAATTTCTTCACCGCTAACAACAGAAAGTAGGACGCATCTGCAGATTTGTTTCCGTGAACTGTATGTATATATGCACTTCATTCAGCGCTCTTACGATTTCCTGTGCACTACAATGTCAGCTTACTGTTGTTTACTGAGTGAGAAACCATTCCAAACTAGTGATTAATTCACAGATCTTTAATATGACTCAGGACGATTCACTGCGCGAATGATTCAGACTGAATCGCAAACAGATTCAAATGGTCGCTAAAATGTAAAGCAAAAGAAACACTAGGCTGTTTGTTACACTGATATTCTTAGTAATAAACAAAATGTGTAAGTAAAATATGTTCGTCTGAAACACTGTGTTCATTACTGTCAAATTCAAAGAATTCCAAACTACAGATTCATTCATGAATTTTTGATATGACTTGGGATTCACTACGGAAATTATTCAGACTGAATCAAGAATACATAATAAGTACAAATAATAATAAATACAATGTTTAAGTAAAATCTGTAAAATTCTTACTGTCGGATTACACTACTTACAGTATTACTTACACTAATAATTTTGGTGTAAGTAAAATATGTTTGTCTAAAACACTTATGCTGGTCATGTACTGTCAAATTCAAACGGTTCCAAACTAGTGACTCATTCACGAATCTTTAATATAACTCAGGAAGACTCACTGCGCGAATGATTCAGACTGAATCGCGAACCGATTCAAACGGTCGCTAAACTGTAAGGAAAAATATACACTGGGCTGATTCTTACACTAATATTTTTGTTAATAAATAAAATGTTTAATCAGAATGTGCTGCTCTAAAACGCTGTGTTCATGCTGCATGCTGGCCATTGTCAAATTCATTCACAAATCTTTATGACTTTTTAACACCGATTTAAATGGTAACTGTAAGGAAAAAGAAACACTGGTACTGATTCTTACACTAATATTTTTGGTAATAAATAAAATGTGTAAGTAGCCTAAATATGTTCATCTAAAACGCTGTCTTCATGCTGCATGCTGACACTTACTGTCAAATTTAATACTCAAAAAATCGGGATTTGAACCCTCCTGCTACTAGACTAGCATGCTTTACAATCGACTGAATTAATAATTTAATTACTCTTGTTTTGAATGAATCCTTGAATGAACGATTCCATATAAGAATCGCCACCTATAGTCCTAATATTATATTATATTATATTATATGTGTCTGATCACTTCTAGAACATTAAAGATGCTGGTGCCCTGTTAAAATTAGATGCATAATGCCCCTATCTTGGGGTATCAATTATCCTAATTAATGAATGTGAATGAACCCTATAAATTCACTCTGCAGTGTTCAGGTCCGTACCACAGAGTCCCATCAGTGTGACCGGGAATAAACTCATCTTTGAGCAAATTTACAGAAGATATCCACACTGCCAGAATAGCTCAGCGTGACATGGTACACTCATCTGTGAGAATGGACGATCTGCTGATTTCAAATTGTGGGTAAAAGCACGTAGAGTAATAGAACAGACATGCTAGAGGATCCCGGTCAGCATTTTGGCATTAGCCATCAGTGGTTCATTTGGGTTGGCATGAATCTAACAGGGATATTTCAGTCTGAGGTTTCCCCACACATCCATCTCTATTTCTCGCTCTCTCTCTTTCTGGCCAGTGTTTATTTTCATTTGGCTTTCCACTATGCAATATGGAAATCAGACAAAATTAGCAACACTGGGAACCCACGACTTGTGATGCATGCGTTTTTAGCGAAGCATGAGTGATCAGACTTCTTTTAATTAAACAAAAAGTTGTATATATTTTAGATAATACACTTGAAAACAGTGAAAGATCATTACATATGCTAATATATATCGCAAAGCCAATGTTGCATGCTTCCGAACAGAAGGAGCTCTGAATCTCTGATATGACTGATGATATGGTTTTATGGTCACTTTAGGATTATTTCAAAAATTGCTTATGGTTTTAAGGGGTTTGCACTCAGTGTTTCAATTATGGAGTGTCTACTCAGCAGTAAAATGGATGTAAAGATGAGTCTACAAAGAGTGCTTTAGACAAAACACTGATCTTTCCTAATGATCATGCTCCCCATAAGCACACCTCTAGACATCACACTCTGCTGTGACCCCTGTGCCGCTACCATGGAAGCCGTGTGTGGTAACATTATTACCCATGGGCCTTTGAGTCAGAGGTTTGCCGGTGGGATTTAGAACAATCTCACGAAACAGCTTACACACAAATTCAAAACAAAAACGGCAGTGCTTTGCTTGTCACATACACACAAGCAAAAATATGAACATAAATGGAAAATGTACATATATTAATCCCATTCAAGTCTTATTTTGCTGCACATTATTCACATACATTATTCAAACCAGATAAGAAAAGGTTTAATATTAAGAAGACAAACAATTTTGCAATATATATTTCAGTATGGCTTCATTTAATAATTCATGGCTACTTTTTAGTCAAATAATTTAAATAGTTTCATATATTTTTAATTCACCAATATCCATAGATGCTGTGTGTACATTAAATTAATTGTAATTTACACTACCATGCAAAAATGAAAATGAAAACGTATTAAAAAAATCTTTCTTAAGCAGCAAATCAGCATATTACAATGATTTCTTAAGGATCATGTGACACTGAAGACGAGAGTAACGATGCTGAATATTCAGCTTTGCATCATAGGAATAAATTATATTTTAAAATGCATTAAAATAGAAAACAGTTGTTTTAAAATGCAATAACATTTCACAGTATTTCAATATTTTTACTGTATTTTTCATCAAATAAATGCAGCCTTGGTGTGCATACACTACCAATCAAAAGTTTTTGAACAGCAAGATTTGTAATGTCTTTTGAAGACGTCTCTTCTGGTCACCAAGCCTGCATTTATTTGATACAAAGTACAGCAAAAACAGTAAAACTGTGAAATATTTTTACTATTTAAAAGAACTGTTTTCTATTCAAATATATTTTAAAATGTCATTTATTTTTGTGATATCAAAGCTGAAGTTTTAGCATCTTTACTCTAGTCACATGATCCTTCAGAATTCTAATATTCTGATTTTCTGCTCAAAAAAACATTTATTGTTGTTGTTGAAAACAGCATAGTTTTTTTCCAGCTTTCTTTGATGATTAGAAAGTACAGAAGAACAGCATTTATCTGAAATATAAATATTTTGTAACATTATAAATGCCTTTATAATCACTTTTGATCAATTTAAAGCATCCATGATAAAAAAAATGTAACTGACTTATTCAAGAATTATACAATAAACTATGTACACCTATTATATCTCATAACAGACAGCTGAGAAGTAAACAGAGAGGATTAAACTAGTAATGTAATAAACTAAATGAAGCATATGTATTTATGTCATTGCATTAATTTCAAACCAATGACTTTACAACTTAAACACCAAAATAAAGTTTATAAATAGCTTAAAAACAGCCTTCAAATTTAATCACATACATTAATTACAAAACAATCATTTATGATTTTGTTTATATATCAGACATTTTCCTTGCTGTTGCTTTTAATGGCTGTGCACATATGTTATTTAGTTCAATTATTTCCAAAAAAGAATCAAGTAGAGCCATGAAAGAGTGCAGAGGCAGATCAAGTCCATTTCCTTGGAGAAATTCTAATCATAAAAACATTTACAGGTACCTCCAGATGCAGAGTTTGCTAGATTTGTTGCTGTTTGTATCCAGGCACCCAAATACACACGTGAAAACAAGCTCATTAGTCTAAAGGGTTTTCGGAGTCTCAGAGCGCCGTTTTGGACTTAAAATCCTCTCTGTGGATCAGAGCTGTATTTTAAACCGCATTTAATTGCTTAATACCTGGGAAAGGAAATTATTCAAATTGCCAGTGTTTTCTTTGCACATCATTTGCGCCCCTCTGAGTATTTGTCATCACTCCAAGTTGACTTCTTTTGATAGACACCGTCATATTATTGCTATTATGGGATTTGGCTGCAGTTACTGCTGTTTTTGGTGTGCGAATAAAATCATATCTGTACATTGGCTTACTAGTGTAAAGCTGCAGTCATATTAGCAAAACTGTGATGAAAGTCCTATCGTCAATAGTATATCAAATTTGCAAGACCAGCTTTTTTCACCAACCTTTTTAAAACTTGGAAATTTTTTGCCTTCATGCACAAACAAAGGGTTGCCAATTTTGAGAAAAACAGACTTCAACTATCCACTATAAAAAAACTTTTACACAATTAGCCTAAAAGAAAAAGTAAAGAAAAGTAAAAAAGTAGCTGTATTTGACTGCAGATGCTACTTGGTTTGATATTATTATGCACTTTAAAAAATACAACTGCCTCAAATACTAAAAAATGCTATGCAAAATGAATGCTATTAATTTTTTATTTATTAATTTTTTTTTTTTTAATGAGGGTTTTTATGTTGTTTCTAAAAATGTATTTTTTTTTTAGA
>NPDK01213802.1:3420-31712 GCA_013461565.1 Labeo gonius
ACAACTGCCGCGCCGCCACTGTGGGCGGTGTGAATGCTCTCATTGGTTAACATAGGCACCGAAAAAAATATGCGCTGTTTACGTCCTACTTATGCGTGTGCAGTGTGAAACCGGCGTTAAGGTTGTGTAGTGTGGGTGCACAATCATTGGAGAGGTCTCAGATATGACCTGTTGACTCATGAGCATGCAAGCCTGAAATACGATGAACATCCAAACTATAGAACCTGATGGATGTGTGCGGTGAGAACCAGCCTGAGACTGCATGCTTTGTAGGCTAGGGCAATAGCATCCCTCACCCAAAGTGACATTGTTTGCCTAGTGGAAGTCACCCTCTGGTTGTGGCCTCTTACTTATGCCACAGGCTGGTTCACTGAATTTAAATCTGAAGGGCATAGACTGGATATAATATATGAAGTTTTTCTTGATCAGGCGTTGAGAGTAGAAGGCATCAAGAATGACTGGATGCATGGTCGAAAATAGAACTTTAGGAAGATAATTAGGGTCAGGGTGCAAAATAGACCAGTCCAAAGGCAAAATCTAAGCATGATGGCGAAACTGATAAAGCCTGCAAAGTCCTGGAGGGCTGGTGTCCTGCAGAGTTTATCTCCAACCTGCCTGGAAGATTCTAGCATGCCTAGTAAGAACTTGATTAGCTGGTTCATTTGTGCCTAATTTGGGTTGTAACTAAACACTGCAGGACACCGGCCCTCCAGGACAAAGTCTGGGCACCTCTGCTCTAGTGGTTTGAATGGGGTCCCAACCAGACCCTCAAGCACTTGGATGCTTAGAAGGTGTTTTCCTACTGAGATCCTGCAAATGAAAGCATGGCAAACTGAAATGGAGGCAAAATAGACTACCAGGACATGTACCTGAGGACAGTTTTTCTTGCAAAAAGTCCAGCACTGAAACATCCTGGCACTGAACTGAGTCTGCATGGTGTGTCATGCACCAAATTTCAAAAACCCTCCACCTTAGGGAATAACCTCTTCTAGTAGAGCCCTAGCACTTTGAATTGTCTGCACTACAGTAGCTGGAATCCCAGCATCCCTTAGATGGTCCTCCTCAGGTGCCAGATATGAAGGTTCAAGAGCTGTTGCCAGGGACAAATTATTAGCCCCTGAGCCTGAGACAGGAGATCTCTCCTGACTGGAATTGCCCATGGCGTGTCGAGGAGGAGAGATATCAGGTCTAAAAACTAAACTCTGGTTGGCCAACAAAGTGCTGTGAGTAAAAGTCAAGATCTTTGCTGATGGACCTTGGAGCAGAGCAATCGGGGGAAACACATAAAAGAAGGTCTAGGCCATGTATGGGCTATCGTGTCCAGACCCAGGGGAGATGGAGGAGTCAAAGAGAAGTAATGGTGAGATTCTGCTGTCTCCTGTGAAGCAAAGAAGTCTTCCATGTAAAATTCTTCCCAAATTTGTCTGACTACTTTGGGGTGGAGTTTTCATTTCACATGTGTAACAGCTTGTCTGCACAGTAAGTCTGCTCCCACATTCATATGCCCATTAATGTAAATTGCTCTAATGGACATCAACTTGTCCTGTTCCCAAAGCAGGACCTGCTGTGCTAACCTGTTTAGGCAGCACGAACGCAGTCTGCCTTGATGATTTATGTAAGACACTACTGCAGTGTTGTCCAACCACACTAGGACATGAAAGCCCCTTAACTTCCTTCCTGAAGGAAGTACTTCCTATAGCCTTTCTCTACAGTCCTTACAACCCAAGATGAGATATTTGGCAGATGCTTCCATGCTGCCAATTTCTTTGACATTTCATTTTGCTTTGCTTTGTCAGATGTTTGGTGTCTTGAAACATTGCAGGAGATGACCATCATGCAACAGTTTTGCTGGAGACCACTGCCTCCCAAAACACTGGTGGCGGCCAATATTGTACAGCTACATGTTTCACACTTCTCCCAAAGGGGGGACAGACCACGGTCCTTGGCGCACCACCCTCAGGACCCAGGGGAGATGGAAGAATCAGAGAAAAGTAAAGGTGAGAAGTGTGCTGTCTCCTGTGAAGCAAAGAGGTCTACTATGTAAAATTCTTCCCAAATTTGTCTGACTACTTCGGGGTGAAGTTTTCTTGGTCGCAGTGACCATTCTTAAGTCTGGCTTCCTCAGCCACTCCACAGTCTTAGCGAGGGGGTGCACTCTCCTACTGGGCTTCTTGCCTTAGTGGAGCAGGACTGGGTTGGGACTGTGTGGCCAACAGCCCTGACACTTGAGCATGGTGGGGGAGAAACTTATTGAAAGCTTCCTTGTGCCGCTTTACCGCCGAGAACCTACTGATGACAATATTAACAGAGACGTGGACTAGGCCGGAAGACGGTGCATGGTGCCTCTCCATGGCGACTATAGCAGTCGATGGCCGTCGATGATGGGAGCCGACAGCTTAGTTGCTTGGAGAGACAGATCTGTGGCCCAGCAAAGTTCTAAAAAGATCTTCAGGTCAGCAGGTCACCTGATACACCTGCAGAACTGCTATGGTGGACAAGGCAGCACCAGCCTTGCCTGCTGCCTGAAACGCTTTCCCCACCGGTGTGGAAGTTACTCAGCATGATTTGGTGGAGAGCATTGGCATTTTAAGTGATGATGCACCTCCAAGGGAGAGACAGTCAACAAGCGTCTCTTCCATCTAGGGCAGCATAGTGTAGCCACATGCCTTTGTATCCATGATAGTCAGTTAAATCGACTAAAGGACACAAAGGCACAGAATGAATATGACTTACTCCAAAAGTAATTTTATTATGGAGATCAGCAAAGAAGTGGAGAGACCCTTCAAAGAACCTGAGGTCCCTCCTCTTGGCCACCTGACAGAAACCTGTCATCTAGTTTGGAGCATTTGGGAGTCTCTTGCTCCTGCTAGTCTAGTTTTTATCTGGCTACCGTACAAGTCACCACTCCTCATATGAGAAGTGTTTAGAGGTGGCTCTCTATTTCCATCTCTGCAGAAGCAACAGCTGAAGTGTCCTCTGGGCGATCCAAAGAAATGCTGTGGTGCACTTCGGGAGCAGGCATGAAGACCTCCCAGTCTGGCAAGAAAACAAGAGAAAGATAGCACATCTGAAGACAAAAAAACTTTAGTGCATGTCAGTTTCATGTCTATTCATAGCCTCTCACAAGCACACATTCCAATGATGTCACCAACATTATCTTGAAAGTTATTTAAGCCAAATTTTTGGTGTGCTTTTCACCGTTTCACAACTGGTTAAAAAAGAGCTTTAATGAAACACAGAATTGAGCGTAGCATTTGATAGGGAACATACACAACACAGAAACATTTATCCACTCCACATAGTTTACACAGAAGGAATATTTGTTGTGTTAAAAATAAAAGAAAAGCGGAGGATGATAATCAGAACCTGTAGGTCTATGTAAGTTCATACTGCCAGTCGATGGATTAAAACATCTAAGAAACCAAAACACAGAGCTTGGTAAATCTAAACTAGAGTTCAAATAACAAGAGTTACAATATTATAACGATGCTAAAATATACACCACAATGGAAAATTTAAAAATGTCAAATCCAGAATGTCAAAATGATAGATAGTGATCATTTGTAGGGCAACTTCTTTATTACGTACTTACTCGCATTAGTGAATGTATGTGTAGCTCTACTGTGTAGTGAGAGCGTTTTCTTTTTAGTCTTTGCCTTTTCTTATGCTTACAAATGAGTCTGAACAGCAAAACTACCTTCTGTGCCCTTCCTGTTTCTCTCATTTCCTTCTTTTTGTCTCTCTGTTTACAGAATGTCTAGTGTTGTAGTATTGTAGTTGTTTTTGTCTGAAGTAGACACTCATAGCTGCTCTCTGTTTGAATGCATGTAACCTGCTTGTGAACTGAAGGGGTGACATTGGGCGATCTCACCCACAGGAAGAACATTGGAAACTCGGGCTGGTTCAGTCAGTCCACTGAGACTCATGGTAAATTTTGCTCTGTGTGTTTGAGTGTTCATATGCATGGCAATAATTCAGTAAAACAATAAGACATTAAATACAGTGGCAAGAGACAAAACACAAATAACCCCCTTTGTCTGGATACAATACATTTTATTTTTATTTGATAACAAAAAAAAAGAAACAGTAAAACGGTAATATTGTGAAATATTTTGAAAAATTGAAACAGTTTTCTATTTGAATATATTTTAAAATGTAATTTATTCCTGTTTTTCCTGTTCCTGTTCACATTAAATATTCGTACATTATTTTTTTAAACAATATAGTTACATATATTTCCTGTTTCTCACCTTTCGTATCTTTGCATGCTTCATCAAAATCATACTTTTCATATGTATACCATGTTGTAACATGTAGTGCTGTATTAAGCATATGATGAAGAAATATAAGCCAAAAAAGCTTTTTAATTATAAACCCACAAGGAATAAACACAGAAGTGTCACAGCTGCAAACAGCACACAATTGTAAAACAAGTAACGAGCACAGAACAGAACAAAACAGGGAGTTTATGTAATAGTTAAATTATTGTTACACATCTGAAAATAATACATAACTAAGGAAACTAATGACAAGATCAGAAACTAGGAAGACAATAACTAAACAGGGCAGGGGAACAAGTAACATAAGAAAACAAACAAAAAGTCCATAACCGTGACACATGCTTTGTGAGAATAAACCATTTTCGAGATTAATAACTTATAGGCCATGCAAAGAACAAATTCCAAAGACACATTTTTTAAGTTGTTTTCATCATTGTGTGGCAGTTATGTGTGGCAAGTACTAAATTTCATCAGATTGATTTATCCCTGTCAGGGATTTTTGCCAAATAGGCCACACTCTACATTCTAGAAAAATATTTTGAGGCAGAAACCAACCAATTATGAGCTGAAGAATATGTGGAGTTTGTTTCTATAATTTATTATTGTGATTTTTATTCCCTGACTAGTAGATGACATTTCAAACCATTGCTCTACTATTCGCTTGTTTTGATGGAAAAAGTTTTGAAACTTGTTTGACAAACCACACACATTCACAGGATTTTTGGATATTATACGTAGGCAAGGTCTATGACACCTGCAAAAATATAGTACATGATGGCATTTTAGTGCATGGGATGTTGTGCAAAAATCAAATTTGGACATGCCTTGATGTCTTATCAGTATTTTTGATCATGGCCCTATTCGAGGCTTGTTGCAAACAATTTTTTGTCAAGAAAAAAACATCCTCTATTGTGTGGTGTAATTGTGATTATTTAACTGTTCCCGATCGAGACTGAGCATCCCCGAACTCTTGATCGGCTGCCTCTGACGGCAACAGAACTCGCGCCAGGAGAGCCAGCTGACAACGTCAATTGTGCTCCATTTGTTTTTCTTCTCTAGTCATGTTTGATCTCTTGAGTCTCCGTGAAAATCGTCTAGTGTGTCCTAGGCTTAAGTTCATAAGTCAGGGCACTGACCAGGGATTTCTAGAGCTGTCCCAATGTCAAAATCTTTCCAAAACACAGAATGTTTGCTCTCTAATAATTCTCACAATACACCATGAAAATATGTAATAGACGTCTACTTTGAAACATATCGCAACAGAAAGATATCAGTCCTGCTTACTGATGTGTGATTGTTGGAGGAGAACAGCACATTTCCCATAAATAACACAAAGCACCTGTCTGAGTTCCCTGTCTCAAGTCATGCCACAGATGTCATTATGTGGTGTTAATATATGTCTTTATGTGTGCTCTATTCAATTTGTCTGTGTTCATCTTGTATAATTTAGTAAACATTAATCACATCAGCATTTACACCCTCCTTCCTTACATATATTATCTGGTCAGTTAGCTCACTGGATCTCAACCTATAATTAGCATTATGGCATTTTAAATTAATTTATTACATTTTGTTATAGTTTCTGTTAATAACAAAATCTGAAATAAGACACAGAGGTTGAGAAATAGTCTGTTAGATGGCTTGTAACTCACTCTGCATTACAGTAGAGTAGACTCTCTTCCTCCGTGATGTGTTTTCTGTTTCTCTGCAGCAAGTATCCCCACAAGTGAGACAGGGTCTGTGAACACAGAGAACCCAGGAGAAGATGAGAAAATCTGCTGTGGGCCCCTCTGGTATGCACTCCATTTTTATACCTTACATACATCAAGTTTTTCACACCCTTTTGTACCTGTGATAACTTCCAAACAAACTCCCAGATCTTAAATCCTGAGTAAAATGTTTTCGTCAGCTTGTAGTGTGGCGCAAAGTGATGCCGTATTTTTCACTTTTTCAGTCAGAAATTGACAAAGTCGAAGTTCAGGTTAGTAGTTCAGCTGAATTCAGTTCCAGTTGTGTGTGTTTGCTGTTCTTTTGTTTTTTTGTTGTCACTTCACCTCATCGTTCTGCATGTCAGTGTGTATGAGCTCTGTTTTTAACCTTTGAAAGCTCTTTATGTTGACGTGATTCGGTGTGTCAGTCAGTCTGTTGAGGCACTTTGATGCTTGCTGTGTGTTGTGTTTGATATGAATACATTTAAAGGGCTTTGCATTTCATTACATTGAAGCTTGAACGATCTTCTCACCATACTGCATGCATGGACACTAAACACATATAACACGTGTTCTCATAAATGAACTGTGCAAATACACACATTCACAGTATGTAACGCTCACAGTGCTGTCCAATCACATTCTGTCTCTGCAGCCGCTGGCGTTGCTGGAACAGGTTCTGTCGTCGGAAGTGCCGAGCCGTGGTGAAATCCACCATCTTCTATTGGCTGGTGATTTTGCTGGTGTTCCTCAATACACTCACAATATCATCTGAACATTATAACCAGCCCGACTGGCTCACGGAAGTCCAGGGTGAGAAACTCACATCTGACACTCATTAAAACTTCCTTTGTTTTTGCTTTTGGATGTGGAAACAAAACATGATAACAGTATTGTCAAAACTGTATGTATTATTTGTTCCTGTTGTGTTTGTGTGCAGATGTGGCTAATAAGGTGTTGTTGGCCCTGTTTACATGCGAGATGCTGATAAAAATGTACAGTCTGGGGCTACAGGCATACTTTGTGTCACTTTTCAACCGCTTCGACTGCTTCGTAGTTTGCGGAGGCATTGTGGAGACGATCCTCGTGGAGCTTGAGATCATGTCTCCTCTCGGCATCTCAGTGTTCCGCTGCGTCCGGCTCCTCAGGATTTTTAAAGTCACACGGTGAGAAACATCACATAGAGATCAGCTGGTTTCTTATTCATATTCTTATTCTTATTCAATTGCAAGATGACAACTTTCTCATCAGGCTAATTTTAAAATGACTGACTTTACTCTTGATGTGTATTGATGTGTCAGTAGATTGTTTGATTTGTCCTATGTCAAAATATAGAACATATTACACAGAAATATATGGGTAGTTGACGCATAACATCATATATTTGTACTTTTGTATAAAAAGGACCATTTAAAATTAGTAAGCTAGACTAGTAAACATGTCCCCACATGTCCAAATAGTAGTGTTTGCTTTTGAAGATACAAGTCAGAAGGAATCGAAGTTCTGTTAAAATTTTTGTTAACAAATTTATTTTTTAGACTATGAACAATATGTGACCAATAGCAAAAATATCATAGTGCTGGTAGTATGAACCCATAATGTGGGTCTTATATTAAGTCTGTTTCTGTTTCTAGTCACTGGGCATCTCTGAGTAACCTGGTGGCATCCCTTTTGAACTCCATGAAGTCCATTGCGTCCCTTCTGCTGTTGCTCTTCCTCTTCATCATTATCTTCAGTTTGCTTGGCATGCAGCTCTTTGGAGGAAAGTTTAACTTTGACGAGACTGTTACCAAACGAAGCACGTTTGACAACTTTCCTCAGGCCCTGCTGACTGTCTTTCAGGTGTGTGTGTTTACTGTCTAAAACTACTGTCTAGTTGGTAAGATGGTTCAGTGTTTTTGAAAGAAATATATTGCTTGCCAAAGCTACATTTATTTGATCAAAAATACAGTGAAAACAGTAATATTGTGAAATATTATTGCAATTTAAAACAACACTTTCTATTTTAATATAATTTTAAATTCTATTTATTCCTGTGATGGCAAAGCTGAATTTTCAGCAGCCATTAATCCAGTTTACACTTGATCCTTCAGAAATCATTCTGATTTGGTACTCAACCATTCTTAAGATTCTTTGATAGACAAAAAGTTTAAGAGAACATTGTTTCTGTTAAATCTTTCGTAAGAATGTGTAAGTCTGTACTGTCACCTTTGATCAGTATTACTCACCCAAATTTTGAACAGTAGTCTTTTATTTACACAAACCTGCATGTTCAAAGACATTTACAAGCATTATAGAGCAAAATGTGCATGTTCTGCCCCTGACTTCTATAAAATACCATGGCATGAATGATGCTGTGCTATTCCTTGAAGTACCATGGAATGCTTTGCAAATACCATGGTGCATAAATACAGTGATTGTAAGATACTATGTAATTTATCAGTCTGTAAGGATCACAGCACATTATCCATTTTGTCAGAAATGTGTTGACATGCTTGCCGATATTTGGATAGCTTATAGCATGAAAATAACTGTACATGTAATTTACAGAATGTAATTATTAAAATAATTATTATTTTACGATGGAACACATCCAACCAGCCAGAAGAGCACAGCATGACATGTTGTGTCAAATACCCACTTGTAAATATGTACTTTTTTCTTACTCATCAGATCCTGACGGGTGAGGATTGGAATACAGTGATGTATGATGGGATCATGGCGTATGGAGGCCCCTCCTCCTCAGGCATGCTTGTGTGCATCTACTTCATCATCCTCTTCATCTGTGGAAACTGTATCTTTTCTTCAATGTTATCTTAACCTTGAGTGACACCAGTTTGATTAAGATGTTGATTTGGCCCCTGGGGAAAGTGGAACGGACTTCAGTCAATGTGCCCCTGACCCTCAGTATTGGTGCTGAGAGATTTAGCATTAATCAGCCAAAAGCCAATAACACTATAGTTAGGCCAATTGTTGTGAGGTTAAGATCACCTAGGTCAGGAAAGAGCTGAAGTCTCTAAATTACCAATACAAGGTGGAGAGAGGACAACAGACAAGTCCTCAAAGAGATCTGGAACATCCTAAGATGAAAGCTCATCTCCCTTCGCCATGCTGAGTGGCACAGGAGGGAGAAGGCTTGCAAGGATACAGTCTGTAATGAATCATTTTGGATTTAGTAAAGAGATGCTTGGGTAGAAGCAGAGCAGGACTACAGCAGTAGTAGAGGAAGACTTGGCTTTTTGCAAAGAGTTACACCTCCTAAACCCTTCATCCTGTTTAACAACAAGGAGCCCACCCTAGTAGAAGTAGGAACTTAGTAGACGAATGGACTTATTTGGGTTTTACTGTATGGTGAAGAGGGAAGGTACCATTCATTCATTGGAAATATGGAGAAGGTGTCTGGATAACAAAGGAGGAAAACTCAAGTGACATCACACAGTTTTGTACCATCAACCTGGTTAGTGTGGAAGGCAATGTCTTTTTTTACAGTGTACCAATTGAGGAATTTCTATATTGACACTGCGGTGCAAAATGGCTGTAGGCTGTAGAGCATACAGGAGTGAACACCCAGTTGATTCGCAAGGCATGGGAGAATAGGGGAGATCTGTTAGTTGTTTGGCAGGACCTTGCCAATGCTTATGGATCCATTCCACATAAATTTCCCTGAAGCACATCTTGAGCTGTTGGAGAGGGGAAGTAGAGGTGGGTCATGACCAAATGATGCCATCTGCGCTTGAATACAGCAGAGTTAACTCAGCCTCAACAAGACACAACATCATGAAGATCAGGGCCTCAACTGGGCTACTAGCCTCAGCATGTGACTGGCAGCTGAAGGTCGATCTAGGAAAGCAGTTGACGTTTCTGGAGAACAAGGATGACACTCAGGCCAGATTTGGTCTTAATATCTGACTGTTGAACTCCTCTCCTCTGGGAGGACCAGATGGAAAAGGCCCATGAGTGTAAAATGGGAAATATCCAGAGAGAGTTGGAAGGCCAGTTGAGGTTGTCTGCAGAGGATTAGCAGGGCAGTCATTACAGCAGACATTTAGCCTCTTTGGCATCTGAAGGTTGCAGGAAAGGAGAGCCAACAAAAAACATAATTGAAGCTGAAGAAAAAGCATCAAGGTGGTTGTGGATCAGGAAGGTCGAGCCATGGTGTATCGTGCGACTTGAACACAAGCTGGGACTAATCACCTCTGGTTTGGTTTTGGTTGAGGGTGTCAGATGATCTAAGACCCAAAACACTCCATGACCCCGGATTCATCATTGATGATGTTTCCAAGCAGTTGGTGTTTTAATAAACTAGAAACTTTTGACTGTACCTCAATCCTAAACATAGCCCTAACTCGACCCATATCTCAACCTCACTGGCAGCAAATGTGACTTTCAGAACATTAAGTACATTGTGCTGGAGCTCTGTGTGGGATTGATTGTCCCTCTAAAAAATATGTTATTTCTTCTCACATGCAACTTATCTACATGAAGGTAGAGAGCAATGCAGATTGTTCAGTTCCAGTATGATTCTGTCTTGTTCCGGTGACACAGGCTGTTTTTTTTTTAACAATTCCCACTCAAGCTTGTTGCAGCAGGCAAACTGAAGTACTTTCTCTTGTTGTCACATGAAACTGAAAAGCACTAAATATATCCAACCCTGCACCTGTAAACCATTTATCTTTGTTGTGCAATAGACAAATAACATTCTGTACCTTACAATATAAAGTAAATTTGAGGAAAAAAGAGACCTGACAAATTCTTGGACTGATAATGAATTTCTCCTTAAGCTGAACTTCTGTCCTGGTGGAGCAACAGTTGGAAGAAAATGGCAAGAGTTTTCTTGCCTGTTTGTAACTTACATTTTTCGGTTTTAATATTTATTGAGAGAGAAAAGAATGACTTCCTTTTAATTTCTTAACACGTCTGATCAGACATCTTACTGAACGTCTTCTTGGCCATTGCTGTGGATAACCTGGCAGATGCAGAAAGTCTGAACTCAGCCCAGAAAGAGGAAGAGAAGAGGAACAAGAGGAGGAAAAGCAGGTGAGCGCTCCTTTCTGATTCCTTGAGAAGAGTTTCATTCAGACACTGATCACAAACATCTGCTAACATACAAAGTGTGTTTTGTGCAGGAGTATGAGCATATACAAGAGAGATGGTGACGATGGAAACTTAAAGGTGGGTGACACGGCTCTCTGGAATACTCGACTAGTCATGTTTACTTCTTTGGTAAGTTGCTGTACCCATCTGAACATGATTGTAAAATGAAGCTGCATAGGATGACAATACCACCGTGACAGGAATTACTTTGTGTTATGATGAGCAGCTGACTCTACATTATCACTTGGTCCTTTGGTTGCAGGCATCTGGCGATCAGGAGGGTGATCAGGATCAGACAGAGGAAATGATTGACTCCTCAGGTGAACCTCTAATAGTCTTTACCACTCTGCCCTGCACATGAGTTCCAGTAATGTCAGCTGATCACTGTGATTGTGTGTGTATGCAGAGGAGGATGAGGAAGATGAGCCTGAGGTACCATCAGGCCCGCGGCCCCAAAGACTGTCAGAGCTGAGCCTCAGAGAAAAGACGCCACCCATCCCAGAGGGCAGCGCCTTCTTCATCCTCAGCAACACCAATCCGTATGTTGTTTGAATCTTTAAAGGGATAGTTCTCTCAGAAATGAGACTTCTACCATCATTTGGTCACCCTCATTCCAAATCAGTATAACTTTATTTACATTTGCATTTTTTTTTCATTTAGTAGACACTTTTATCCAAAGACAGTTTGTCATACCATATTCATATTACAAAATGGCAAGCTTAAAGTGGAAGCTAGATTAGTACACAAGGTACAGCAGAAGTAAATGTGCAGAAAAGAAGAGAACAAGAACCAAATTTTTTTAACCAAAAAGAGAGACTGTATAGTAAGTGGCTGTATTTATGCTTGAGAACACTTATTTTTTCAGTGGCTACAAGAGCAGAGGTTTAGCAGAATGCTCTTTTACATACAATGAAAGTATACTTCTTTAAAGCACAACAAAAGATGATTAAAATACTGATTTATAATGTACTCTATTGCTTTTAATCTGACTTTGTTAGAAAGTTTAGTTTTTGAAGTGCAAGATAAGTTTAGGCACACTTAAGTGGCCTTATATATTTTATTATTACATAGTCTTCAAGTACACTACAAATACACAGTCAATACAAATACGAATGCTTTTTTTTCACATGGCTTTTCCAAAAACATCTTTTGGACTGCTGTATTGTTCATTCGCACACACTATTGTCCGTTTCACCTCTGTCTGTAACACAGGATCCGTGTGGCGTGCCATCGGCTCATCAATCATCAGATCTTCACCAACCTCATCCTCATCTTCATCATGCTGAGCTCCGTCTCGCTGGCAGCCGAAGACCCCATCCGTAACTCTTCTGCCCGAAACATTGTAAGACAGCCAAGAAAAACCTGTACAGTCAACACCATATAATCAGTTCTTTTCAATAGCATGAAATACACAAATATGGAAATACAATGGAAATTTCTATCTTAAAATACATAAGATCTAAATATGCAGAATCAGTTAGACTCATGAACAAGACCGTTTAGCTTTTGAATCATTTCAGGTTTAACACCATATTGAATTTAACACAATGTTCATATTTAGCATATGCTCATTGTAACGTCAGAGGATGATGGACTCCTCCAGCTATGTCTGGTTCCTCTCAAGATATTTTTTCTTTCACTACCCCACCTTGCATGGTCCCATTTGTCTGCTCATTTAAACAGCTTTAAGATAATAATGCTTTTGGAAAGACTTGAACTGACTGAAGTTTTTGTTGCATTCTTTGTGTGTCATCTCGCTCTGTGCAGGTTCTTGGTTATTTTGACTATGCCTTCACTGCTATATTTACAGTGGAGATCTTGTTGAAGGTAAAGTCTAGTGTCTTCTTTTCATCTGCACACTATACAATGTGATTACCTGTTCTAGTTTATAAAGATATGCTTTACTAGATTCTTATTTGGGTCTATTGTAAGTTGGACAGGAATTTACAACCCAGTTCAGTTTTACTGTAACTTTTATTGATTGCTGATTCTAATAAATATATATGTAATAAATATAATTTGAAAGAATTCCTTTTGCATCATGCAGTTTATATCACTCTTTGTTGTGTTCTTCAGATGACTGCGTTTGGCGCTTTCCTTCACAAAGGAGCTTTCTGCAGAAATTACTTTAATTTGCTGGATCTGCTGGTGGTTGGCGTCTCCCTCGTTTCCTTCGGCATACAGTGCGTTTATGTCTCGACACGTTGCTGAAGTATTTATTCTGTACATTTGAAGTCAGTCATTGTGTTCATGCTGTGTGTGTTTTGTCTGCAGATCGTCGGCCATTTCAGTGGTAAAGATCTTAAGGATTCTGCGTGTGCTTCGACCTCTGAGAGCCATTAACAGAGCCAAAGGACTCAAGGTCAGGCACAGTTCTCATTCTTTGACACAAGTATAATGTTAAGATCTTGTAATAGTGCTAGAGTATCAGTTATATTCAGAAATGAGGTGCAGATTTATGAAAGGTCCTTTTTCAACATAGGTAAACATATATTCAAAGTCTGTTGGGACATTATAGGTGGTTGAAGGTGATGTAATGTAATGCGATAAGTCCAGGGCTGGCTGAAAACAGACAAGACAAAGCTAATAGGCTAGGATACAAGAGTTAGAAAACTAGGCAAGAACAAGAATAAACTAGACACAGGATTACTAGGAGGTGGCCCTGTAAACATGCTAACACTTGGGGAATGCAATACTGGGCCCAGAATAGTGGAAGGGGCCTTGTATTTATGCTGTTCATGATTGGCTGCAACTGTGTGGGTGGTGAGTGAGGTGGAGCATGGGAAATGTAGTCCAGGGTGAAGTGCAACAGTCTGTATAATGTCAATGAAATGTCAAGGCGACCTCTGGTGGTGAGCGGACTGAATATCATGGAGCAGGTTCCTGAAAAGAGTAGAGGTCATGTCATAATTTTTCCCCCACATTTTCAAGCATGATTTCAGAATGCTCTGATAACTGAATAATTCAGTGTGAAATATTTTCACGATCTCTACTTTTTGTAGTGAGAATAAAGTTTACAGACACTTCCTGTATATTTAATTCACTTGTAAATTACAATAATAATATCAAGCAAAATTGAATTTCCCTTTATTCTCTCTCTTGCAATGCACATGCATGCACATTTATTAACAAAAGTAAACAAGTCTACTATGTAAATGTGCCAGATTTAGCCATTCAGGCATGCCATGTGCATGACTCCTTTAGAATAAGATTAAAATTCATAATCCCGTTTCAATTAAAATATAAAATGCACAAATGAGCAAAGCATTTTTGTTTTCTTTCTCTCTCTCTGCCAATGCAGCATGTGGTTCAGTGTGTGTTTGTGGCCATTAGGACGATTGGAAACATCATGATTGTCACCACACTTCTTCAGTTCATGTTCGCCTGCATCGGTGTGCAGTTGTTTAAGGTGCCCCAGCAAATACTTTCACATGACGCAAGATGATGTATTTAACAAACTCCATTAACAAGCAGTTTTCTGTTACCTGATGAAAATGTTTTTTCTTCAGGGGAAGTTCTACCGCTGTACAGATGATGCAAAGACAAGTCCAGAGGACTGCAAGTGAGTGAATGAAGTGTTTTACGGTGAATACGCAGTGTCTGCATGTGTGTACTACCGTCTTTTGTCTTTCTAGAGGGACGTATATCGTGTACAGTATTGGTGAGACAGCACTGCCACAAATGCGTGAGAGGATCTGGTACAACAGTGACTTTAACTTTGATAATGTGCTGATGGCTATGATGGCCCTCTTCACTGTCTCAACGTTCGAGGGCTGGCCAGCGTAAGACCATATCACACACACACACACAGGGTTATGCACCTTATCCCTGAAATACCCATATACACATACATTAAAATTACCATAATAAAGTGCAACTATGTTTCTGTGTATAGTTGTTATGGGAAAATAAATAGACTGAAGTACTTCCCACATCTTTCGTTGAAATGCATCGGTCCATCGGGTGTGTTTTGTCTCCTGCAGCCTGCTGTACAAGGCCATCGACTCAAACAAGGAAAACATGGGTCCCATTTACAACTACCGCGTGGAGATCTCCATCTTCTTCATCATCTACATCATCGTCATTGCCTTCTTCATGATGAACATTTTTGTGGGTTTTGTCATCGTCACGTTTCAGGAGCAGGGCGAGAAAGAATACAAGAACTGTGAGCTGGACAAGAACCAGGTCTGCAAGTTCATACAGATGTTATTGTGATCCAGCTGGGATATGAATGAAAGATGATGGTGTGAGTTTTACTGTGTGTGTTTTGACAGCGCCAGTGTGTGGAGTACGCTCTGAAAGCCAGACCGCTGAGGAGATACATCCCTAAAAACCCATACCAGTATAAGTTCTGGTATGTGGTGAACTCCACAGGCTTTGAGTATGTCATGTTTGTGCTCATCGTCCTCAACACGCTGTGTCTGGCCGTTCAGGTAAGACGGATCTAAACATCAGCACTGTTACACAAACACAACAGTGTCTTCAGAGAATATGAAACGGATGACATCGCAACATTCAGTTCACCATCACCCTACTGAACACAACAGGAGATTCCTATATCAGGATGCTGATGTTGCTCCTTTTCTATACATAGAACACAATAATGAAATGGAAAAAAAAAATCTCAATTTAAACAATGAAGACATGTCACTCCTGTTTTGATAGTCCAGCTATTTTGATAGTGTAACTCTTATTTTCATGTATTTATTTTGCAGACACTTAAATATGAAGATTAATAGAGTGCAACAGTCGGGTACCGGAAGTAAAAACCTTTCAAGACAGACATACTGTGAGCTCAGTAGAAACTACATGAAATTGTACAAGAAAATACAACTCTAGAAAATTTCTGTAGATATAATTGACAACTTTGTTCTATATTGCTCTATTATTTTAATTAGATTAGTCATTTGCAGTGCTTCATGGGATTTTTTTTTTCTTAACACAGCTGTTAAGTACACAATCTTGAACCTTTGACTTTTTGTCTGATTTTCAAATGCTATTTTGCTCTAAATACACTTGCAGGCCACTTTATTACGTACCCTGCTAGTATTGGGTTGGACCCAATTCTTTGTGGCACAGATTTGACAAGGTGCTGGAAACATTCTTCAGAGATTTTAGTTCATATTGACATGATAGAATTATCCAGTTGCTGATTTGTTGGCTGCACATCCATGAAGACTGTTGTTGGTTTAGATGGATTGATGAGTTTATTTAGCAATGTATGTCTGCAGTCGTTTTCCTGATCATTTAGATTTTTTCAGTGAAGAAATTCACTCTTCGCACGTTCTACTTTAAATTTAATAAGTGTCAGCTGTATACAAAGTAACCAGCGTTTGGTTTTTAACCACTGAAATAGGTATTACTCAACAATCTGAATATGGAGCCTCATTGAGATCCCCGTATTTCTGGACTGAACAATGTAGGGCCTTAAAAATTAAACGTTTATTAAGAAGAACTAGAATCTAAAATTATATTGCAATATCTTTACTACTTCTTAGTTAGAGTTATAGGCACACAACATTTTAAAAAAGAAAACTTATGGCACTGAGACAGGTATGTTCAATGCAGCTGTTTTGACAGAGGGAAACAAGATACATTTTAGTTTCAACATTATTTGTTGTTCAGACTACCTCTTTAAAAGAAAAGAAGTAACATATTTTTGCAAGGTGACCCACATTTGGTTTTTGACCACTGAAAATGTGTATAATTTAATGATTTACTCATGGAGCCATATTAAAATTCCAGTATCTCTGGAACTGAACCATACAGGGCCTTAAAAATGAAGGTGCCAAAAGGAAAGTTTGTTAAGGGCATTAAGATATCTTTAATAGTTTTTGAGCTACAGGCCTGCAAACTTTGTAGGAAAAACTTGAAATATGCTCTTTCCCCATTTTTGAATGGTTATCATTGACACATAATGCAACAAAGATTGATAAAGTCAGCGGATTTTACTAACAGACCTACCAAATTCTGAATCTCAAGTGAAAATGGCCCCCCTCTACAAAATAGTGGATTACTCAGTAAATATTCATCCATGACATTTCTTATTTTGGCATCACTATGCATGTTTATCTTTCTTTAGACACAAATATCAGCAAATTAAAACATTTGGGGACCTTTGGTTGAGTTGACACAGAATGACCCTATAGTACTAAATAATGCTTAATCACCACAGCATTTTGTCTCCACTGGTAAATGACATTACAGGTAGAGGAGAGTGCAGGTGGTGATTGCAGGTGACATTGAAATTTTGTATATTTTTTTCTTGTCTTCACCATGTCATGCATGTCTCAGTGTGCAAGTGCATGTGCAGGGGCTTGACCTGATTAGCTGGGAGACGAGTAAAATTGCCCCCTCTATTGGATGATGAAACATTTGCTAGCAAACTCTCACACTGACATCTGTTTCACTGGAGTTTATGCTTCTGAATTATAGCTGCTTGTGCACCCTACAGGTTGAAAACCCTGCTCTATAAAAGCAAGTACTGAGTTCTAGAGTAGTTCAGGGTTGGTTCTTTGGTGGTTAAAGAAATTTTTTTTTTTTCTGTTTGGAAAACCATTTCAAACCGTTTGTGTGACATGATCTCTATGACCTCTGTGAATGAGTTTGAAGGATTGTACCATGTTCCCAATAAAAATTGATGTTCTTTTTATTTTCTCTGTATTATGCACAGCATCACGGGCAGTCACGGCTTTTCAATTATGCGATGGACATTTTGAACATGGTGTTCACAGGGGTCTTTGCAGTCGAAATGATTCTCAAACTGGTTGCCTTCAAACCAAAGGTACGTCTTTCTTTTGTCTCACTATAATGCAGTGATGTCAGAGCGCTTATACCCCTGTCCTGTGATGTTTAACCCTTCTGCTCTCCTGTCCTCCCCTCGCTGGTGTCTGTCTGATTAGGGTTATTGTGTGGACCCCTGGAATGGGTTTGATGCTCTGGTGGTGATTGGCAGCATAGTAGACATCATTCTGAGTCAGGTAGACCCCCGAAATTCCTCTCGTCTGTCTGACCCTCACTCTGATCTGTGTCTCACCTCTGCTAGTTGGCGGTGTCTGATTTTTGTGTATGTTTAAATCGCCGGTCTCTCGTCTTTCAGTGTGCTGTGTTTATGGATGTATTTGACACTCTTACTTCAGGGGGAGTATGCTTTTAGGAAGTCTTATTTAGGAAGCAACAGCAAAATGCTAAAACATGTCAAATCAGAAGACATCAAATGTGATTATACAGATATATTATAAATATTTGTGCTGACCAATAACTAATGTGGGAGTCTCGCAATACCTGTCTAGTATTACATGTCATATTTGTCCTCAAAATCATCAGCGAAGCCTGTTTTAAGACCTTTTTTTTTGCATTGCGTTGTGATTATTTTTTTAATGACAATTAATTAAACACATTTAAACCCCAAATTCAGATGCAGTAAAAATATCATTGTAGGAAAAAAATACCAATGATTTTAATGTACTTATTTTACACTATTTATACATCACATGTTCCTGTAATTTGTAAGGAATACTGTACAGTAATCCAGTCATTGTAAAGATAAATAAATAAATAAGAAAAAGCTAGACAGGCTACAGTTCATATGTGGATTTAATTTAGATAATGGTATGATTTAGATCCTGCATTCTTTAGAGTTCAGAGTTCAGAGTTGTTGTCACAGCAACAGGTCCATAAGCTCAAACCTTCTTGAGATCAGGCTTATTCACATCAATAGGATTAGACCTCAGGTTTTTAAGCGGTGGTGATACTAAAAGTCTGTCCCAGTCTCTGCTTCTTTCTTATAGGAGCAGGGGACAGTAATCATGTAAACTATTAGTAGTATAAACAATATTGGAACACTGTAATAATAATAAAAATAATAATAACAATAATAATAATAATATTGTGTAGACTATAATAATAGACAGCAATTTTTTTTTTGCAGATAATTATTACCTAAAATGCAATTAATACTAAAATAAAATGTAGGTATTAACTGAATTTTAATTAATTGATTTTCTTTTTATATTTGAAATAAACATTTAACTATACTTTAAGTAGGTTTTAAAGGAGAAGTCCACTTCCAAAACGAAGATTCATATAGAATGTACTTACCCCCTTGTCATCCAAGATGTTCATGTCTTTCTTTCTTGAATGTCAAAATGCAGCTGTAAAGGATCCCAGCCGAGGAAGAAGGGTCTTATCTAGCGTAATGACTAGTTATTTTCATAAAAATAATACAATTTAAATACTTTTTAATCTCAAACTCTCGTCTTACCTTTCTCTCCCTGAACTCTGTGTATTCTGACTCAAGACAGTTAAGGTATGTCGGGAAATAATCCCATTTTTTTCCCTCAACTTCAAAAATCATTATACAAGAAAAATGCTGAAATGTTTACCTTAGGAAACTTAATTTCTTTATGACTGAAGAAAGAAAGACATGAACATCTTGGATTACAAGAATGTGAGTACATTATCTGTAAATTGTTGTTCTGGAAGTGGACTTCTCCTTTAAGTATCAGTGAATTTAAGTTATTTAAGTTATATTTAAGTTATATTTTAAGAGACTTGCTTCTTTAGCGAATTGACTTGATGTTTTGAAAATAGATTTTACTCTGGTAATTGCATATAATAAAAGCTAAAATTTATTGTCAATAAAATTGTGCATAAAAGTATAAAGTATTAAAAAAAAAGTAAAAAAAAATAAAGTAAAAGTATAAACAAATATATCTCAAATATAACAATTTACATAAGAATGGCTTTATTACTGATTCAAGTGAAACATCCCCTAGTGAAAAATAAATATATTAAAATATTTTTGAAATACACTTTGAAATACATTTCATGCTAAGGATGCTTCTAATACATTTACATACTTAATAAACATACCATGTAAATGTACTTTTAGTATACTAAACTGGTATATTTAAAGTCTGCTAAATTGGAACAACTAATTTTGTATTTAATGCTCTTTGATGGTGCTGAAATAGTGCTGAAATCTAACTAAGATATTGGACGTATAAAGATAGAAGTACTGTATATTTGGTTGTGCTAAAGTGGAAATATTGCAAGTGCACTTCAGGTACATTTTAAATATCTTGCATTTAAAGACTGGTATTATTCAAAGATCAAACAATCCTTATCAGTAGTAACATTAAAACACATTGAGCACAACTAGTACTCCAAATAAAGTTTAAATATAATTTTTATAAAAGTTTAGAGCGATATGTCAGTAAATATGTTAATTGATGTCAATGCAAAGGTTTCCATTTTCTTAATGGAAAGAAATTCCATTTTCCATTTTAAATTCCATTTCCATTTTTTTCTTCTTTTCTTTAGGGTGAAATGTGACATGGACATATTATTATGAGATTCATCATATAAAACATTCCTGTTATAAATAAATACCCAGAATGCCTGTTTTGTAGCTGTTTTGTAGGATGTGTCTCAATCTGCTCTCTAGTTACAGTGAACTGGTTAGGTAGTTGGACATCATAAATGTCCCATTGTCAAAAATAACATAATGCCCAACAAAAAAAAAACAGCGAGCATTGGTTTCTCACTGTGATCACTTCTACTAAATTGTCATGCTGTCATGACTTGTTCAGTCTCTCAACTTGACAGAAATGGAGGATGAGCACATTATGGCGTTTCGTGACTTTAGAAACAAAGATGCGTGATAAACAAAACAAGTCCAAATGTTTAGTGGTGTAGGACTCTTAGTAGTAGTAAGTGTGTTCAGAATTAGTGTGTGTTCACAAAATACTGAGTGATGTAACAGGGAAACAGGGAGTGGAATGAGACACAGCAACATTGTGTCGCTCTTTCTGTGTATGGCTGCAGCATCATAACTGTGATTTTCTTCTGTCTTTTTCTTCCCACTTCTTGTTCCTTTGTCAATTCATCTCTTTCTTCCAATCCTCCTTTCCTCTCTCATCTCTCTGTTTCGCTGGGTGTCCGCAGCACTATTTTGCCGATGCATGGAACACGTTTGATGCCTTAATTGTTGTTGGTAGCATCGTTGACATTGCGATCACAGAGATCAATGTAAGTAAAAGTGTGATCCAAGTCTGTTTTTGTCCAGATTTTAAAGGTGAAGCTTATGTGGGTCATTTTCAGGAAAGGTGCCATTTGTTTCCACATCTTACTACTGATACCAGCAGGAGGAACGTAGTCACATTATTAGATGAATAATGCAATGTTTGTTCTTCAGCTAAATATCAGCCAGCTGGCAGTTGTAATAATTTAAATGGAAAAATCTCATCCTAACTTTTTGAAGTAATTGAAATGAATTGCATCTTTGTTTATCCCTGTGCATTTTTTGGGTCTTATTCCCAAGATTTCGCTAGGACAGTGCAAGAGGAAGTGGTTTGGGAAAAGATCTCAAGTCAGGACTCACACTCGGGTCTGCTAATGCACTACTTGCCCACATTCTTTGACCGACTGTCTCTGTGATTTTTTTTTGTTCATCCATCTGTCACTTGAGGATTGAAATTCAATCATTTTGAACACCTGGACAGTCCTAATATTTCCTACTTAGAACTAAGATCCTGCTTCAAACACTGCGTGTGTCATTTAGGATTCAGTAACATACAGTCTGTGGAATCTCACAGGTGTGTGTGGTGAAGCTCAGTCAACTGTTATACATGTGACCTCTATGAATCCCCTGGCTCTTATACCTCCTGATCAGTGAAGATGTGATCTGTGAAGGTCATGTTCAGATACAGCAAGCAGTCTGATGCAGAATGAGGTCCTGAGCCCAAGCTATGGGCCAGAAAGTAGGGCTTTATGGATAAAAAACACAAAAGTGACATGTTGAGCAGGTCGCTCAAACAAGAACTACAGATTCAGGATCAGAGGTCACAACCCACATTTGTTGACCACTAATCGAATTTCAGAAGTGTTTATGGCAGTGACATCCATTGTCCTTTTGGCCTAAGGTTTGGAAATATAATACAATGAAGTCCTTTTTATATAGCGTCAAAGCTTCAGGCACAAATGGCACAGTTTTCTGAGAATTACCTTTATGACTGTAATGTTACAAATATGCCATGTATATAAACACATTTTTACAGCTTAGTGATCCTGTAGAAATGAACTGAATTACTGAATTTGTTGTTGTTGTTGTTAAGGGGAGTGTCTAGGCATAATAAGTTGAACATAAACAACTGTATTTCATGTGTTTCATCATGACAAAGCTCATTAATTCAAGCTCGAGTTTGCTGTATAGCTGTCTATAATATACAGTACAGTATATATGCTGATTATGTGAGTTTTAATACGAGCCCTTTGATTTGTTGAAGCACACAGAAGCTGCTGTATTTGCAGTATAGTCAGGGGTAAGATGCCCTGTGTGTTGTCTTGAAAAGAAGATCATTGTAATGAGTATGGGAGCATTACGCATTTGTTGTTGAGAATGTGAAGCCTGCAGTGCATGTATAAACTCTGCATGAAAATCACCAGTGAATGATGCAGAACGTTAAAACGCTCAAACGCACGGTCTGTTCACACACTCATGGCACACAGTCCACACACTGAGACACATTGAAGTAGAGAGTGGAAACACATGATGCCTCATTAACATGAACTGTGTCTTGAATGCTGTCTGGTGTTTTTCTCAGAACACAGAAGACAGCGCAAGAATTTCCATCACATTCTTTCGTCTGTTTCGTGTCATGCGCTTAGTGAAGCTGTTGAGCAGAGGAGAGGGCATTCGCACGCTCCTGTGGACCTTCATCAAATCATTTCAGGTACACTCATTTCATAAAGCAATTTATTGTCTGACTTTCTGGAATCGTTGATTGGTCAGTTTGGGCCTTGAGTGGACAAATAATAATTGCACATAACTGACTAATTATGCAATATACCAGTGACAATTTTATGTCTCCCATATCACTCGACACCTGAATTTATTTGTGCCGTCTTACGTCTCAAAATCATTAACTTTTGACTGTGATTAAAATGCTGAGCAAAAAGTGATGGCATGTTTAGGGATTGAGCACGGAGCCCACAGAAACATGCTACATTTACTTACATGCTTTTGTCTTCTGCATATTTTTATTATGGATGTAGACAATTTAGCCATCTGAAGAAAAAGTAAAGTTTTTTAAGCAACTTATTTAAAAAAAAACTTACAACTAAATTAACATGGACATCTGAGTGCTAAATTGAGTGCATCTCAATAAATTAGAATGTCGTGGAAAAGTTCATTTATTTCAGTAATTCAACTAATTGTGAAACTCTGTATTAAATAAAGACACACAGACAGAAGTAGTTTAAGTCTTTGGTTCTTTTAATTGTGATGATTTTGGCTCACATTTAACAAAAACCCACCAATTCACTATCTCACAAATTAGAATATAATGACATACCGATCAGCTAATCACCTGTATGTTGGATTATCTGACATATAAGGCTAACTGTTAGCTAACTAACTAGTCCATATAAAGAAAACACTTGGATTGCAGATTAGTAAAATACATTAATAAAGTTGTAATTATTAACACTGTGTACTGCTTTTATAATGGGTTGTAATGGGTTTATTTATCAACACTCAGTAATGAAGACAAGCTGATCTAATTTCCTCCTCTGTGTCTCTCAGGCTCTTCCATATGTGGCTCTGCTTATTGCCATGTTGTTCTTCATCTATGCTGTCATTGGAATGCAGGTAAATCATCTGCTGGTGTAATGTAGTAAACCTGCTGTGAATTTTGATAATGTGATGGATTCATTATTTTAGGTGTTCGGGAAGATCGCCATGGTGGATGGAACCAGTATTAACCGCAACAATAATTTCCAGACCTTTCCACAAGCTGTGCTCCTGCTGTTCAGGTGTGTTCATGAGAATATTGTGTGTTTTTGTGCATTTATATTTCACTTTAGTTAAGTGGAGTGAGTCTTACTGAAATGACAAAAGCTGTACGTTCTTATTATCAAAGCAGTGTGGAATAAGTGAATTACATAATAATACTAGTGTAAATGGAAGCTTAACTAGTAAAAATGTGAAGGTGAAAGAATGTTTTCAGTGAGAACAGCAAACAACACATTTATGCATTTAAAATAATAACATTTAATCAGAAACCAAGTAATACATTCTTTGCTCAGTTGCTAAGGTCAGGCTATGCACCTCCTCCTTTTGAAAACCAAGTCTACAAAATGTCAAATTTTCACATGTTGGTTGGCTGTCTGTGATGCACAGTACTGGAAAGGGCTAATTTGTAATAAGAGTTCAAGTCAAAATCAGTTTGCCAATAACTGTAATAATTTACAAAAGGACAGTGCATTCTTTCATTGTTTTTTCTCTGCTGTATGTCAGATGTGCGACGGGTGAGGCGTGGCAGCAGATCATGTTGGCGTGTTTGCCTGGAAAACAGTGTGACTCTGAGTCCGACTATAACCCTGGAGAGGAGAAAACCTGCGGCAGCAACTTTGCTATCCTCTATTTCATCAGCTTCTACATGCTCTGTGCTTTTCTGGTACCTCAAAAGATTTCAGCTTTTAAGATGTGTTGTATTGGTGTGTTTAGTACTTCTGAGCATATTCACTCTCTAACAATCATGCATCTACTCCTATTTATGTAACAGACTCAGGCTTAGTGTTGGGTTTGAATCCATTTGCAGAAGTTTATTGAAAGCAACAATCCAAATCAACAGGCAAAGAGATGGTCAAAAATACAAGCCCAAGGTTGAAGATCAAAATAGACAGTCTAAATAAATCAGACAAATCAGTCAGTGGTCATGGAGGGTAGCAGATGTTACATTATGTTCTTTTCCTTTTTCTCTTCAACAGTGCAACATTTGATTTCCCACTCAGTAATAACTGTTTTTGACATAGATGATATTGCTCCGTTTTATTGTTGTTCTATTTTCTCCAGATCATTAATCTGTTTGTGGCTGTCATCATGGACAACTTTGACTATCTGACACGTGACTGGTCGATTCTTGGACCACACCATTTAGATGAATTCAAGAGGATCTGGTCAGAATATGATCCTGAGGCCAAGTATGTAACCAAAAGATGTTATACTGTCAGATCACTCTGTCTGTGTTTGTTTGACAGTAAATACTATGTGTGTGTCTATCAGGGGCCGAATAAAACACTTAGATGTGGTGACGTTACTGCGCAGGATTCAGCCGCCACTTGGATTTGGCAAGTTGTGTCCTCACAGAGTGGCTTGCAAGGTATAAAGCACACTCACACTGACATACATTTTGCCATTTGAAGTTTACAAGACTTGTTTGTTTAAGCAATTTCTCCAAATTTAGGTGATTTTGCGAAATCAAGCAAATTATGCCCCTGGCAGCTTGCATGTTATGTTTGTCCCATTTCCACATTTTTATTTATTTTTTAACAAAACACATAACCAAAAAGTGGGAAAGCAAGATTATCTCATCAAAATTCTTAATCCTGAGTCCAAATAAATTAATTACTATGTCACCTTGTATATATTTCTGTTGTTTATATTTATTGGTGGTTTTCACTGTTAAATATGCTGCAAATATTGCCACTGTTTTTGAGAAAAAAGAGTAAATTCAGTCATTTTAGGCCAAAAAATAAATAAATAAAAAGTCCTGTCTAGGAGCATGTGATATAATATTAATAAAGGAAATGTAAATAGAAACACATCACATGTCTAAACACAGTCTAAAATCCGCTCTTTCTTTAAATATTGTGTCTTCTCAGAGGTTGGTTGCCATGAACATGCCACTAAACAGCGACGGTACGGTCATGTTCAATGCCACACTGTTTGCTCTGGTCAGAACTGCTCTGAAAATCAAGACTGAAGGTAAAGCTTTTGTGATGCAGTCTTTCACATGTCTGTGTCGGTGTGAAGGTGTCACTAATGATGACTTTGTGTCTCTCAGGGAATCTGGAACAAGCCAATGAGGAGTTACGAGCCGTCATCAAGAAGATCTGGAAGAAAACTAGCATGAAACTCCTGGACCAAGTGGTGCCACCTGCTGGAGGTCTGACACAGACACAGACACACACACATATGTTGTGTTTCCATGTTTTATGGGGACATTCCATAGCGTAATGGTTTTTACACTGTACACACTATATTTTCTATTGCCCTACACCTAAACCTAGCCCTCACAGGAGACTGTGGACACTTTTACTTTCTGAAAAAAACTCATTCTGCATTATTTACAAGCCTGTTTCCTAATGAGGACCTAAAAAATGTCCCCACAAGGCCAAAATTTACTGGTATTACTATTCTTGTGGGGACATTTGGTCCCCATAACGTGATAAATAACCAGTGACACACACACACACTTAAACACTGGTATACGGGGACTCTCTATAGGCGTAATGGAATTTATACTGTACAAACTGTGTTTATTTGTATTTAGGTTTTCAAAAAGCATGTATAGGGTGAAAAGCAGCGGTACTTGTACTAAAACTTGCGATAGATGTGACACCTATTCATTTACTGGAACAAACTGTTAACAGTTTTAACAGAGAGCTGCTGGAAAGTCAACACACAATGATTTAATCCACCGATGAGCAAAACAGAGGTGATGGTGGCAAGGAAACAAAAGCTCAATTTTGGTGGTAAAAGGAGAAAAAAGTTCTTGGGAGAATCCAGGCTACACCTGTTCTCCTCTGGCTAAACAACATTGATACGCTTACATCTGCAGACAGTTGCCTACAGGGTCTAATTCACCTAAAGTACATGTCTTTGAATTGTGGGAAAACCAGAGCACTTGGAGGAAACCATGTTAAAAGGAGGAGAACATACAAATTCCACACAGAAAGACTTCCTGGCCAGGGCTCAAACAAGGGAACTTCTTGAGATGACACATGTTGTCATGTCAAAAGTGAACATTCAGTCAATTTTATTTCTGTCTTCACATATTGATTAAAGATAACAAATTTAACTAAACTAATTTTAGTATATTAAAGCATATATGATATGGATCATGACTCAGAATATTGTAGCACTGATATTAAACACTTCATACAAGTTAACTTCATACAGTTTTGTGTAAGTAGGTCATAAGTAGGTCATTAGCTGTTTGTGTGCTCTGTGTGTTTAGACGATGACGTCACTGTGGGGAAGTTCTATGCCACTTTCCTGATACAGGACTACTTCAGGAAATTCAGGAAAAGAAAGGAGCAAGGACTTGTGGGTTGCCAACCCTATTCAAACACTACCACCGCTCTGCAGGTGAACTAAACTTTGAAATCATTGGGCCCTGATTTACTAAAGCTTTAAAATGCTTGCAAACTTGATAGCACTTGCAAGAAATGTCGATGCGGATCTGCTGTAATGTGGCCTACTGATTAGTAGCTTATTATTTTAAAAATATTACATCATGATGTTAAATATGTCATAGGGCTGTCAAACAGAAACGGAAATGGTGTGTTTTATCTGTCTTTCTGTAGGCTGGTCTGCGCACACTACATGATATCGGCCCTGAGATCCGCCGAGCCATATCGTGTGATCTACAGGATGAAGGTCTAGTAGACGTCAACCTCAATGAGGAGGAAGAGATATACGGGGTAGAGATTGTCAATCTTTATCTGTGCACATGACTAGACACTAGAGCATTGTGATTAGAAATCAAATGTCATTTATTTAGTTTAGAGGGAATGCATCAACCTCATTTTATTATTATGTGATTGGCTTCATAGGTTTTTGATTAAATTAAAAAGCACCTTTTGCAAATTCAGAATGAACCACTTCAGATTTCGATTCAATTTAATTCTATTCAAATATTGATTTAAATGATATGTAGTACTTTTAAGGTACTTTCTCTAATGTGGGATCTCCAACACTGCTCCTGGAGAACTGGACTGTGTTCCACTTCATTTTTTTAAGCCCTTCACTTGCTAACTTCTGTCGGTCTAGTTTACTCAGATGTAACAACCAAACAGAAAGCAGCAGACAGTGAGTTGATCATAGTGTATGTTTGATCAATTTTGCCCTACTCAAATCATCACGACTTGCCTAAAATAAAATCTATAGATATAAAACAGTTCAAGCATATAACAATCCTAGTTGAAACGTTAAACCTAGATAAATGTGTGCTGTTAGACACATATCCAATCGTTTTTGTGGAAGCTACATTGCGCTTTGCACGACATGGAGGTGCCGGCTCGATCACATGCATTTTTTTCAGGGGAAACAATTTAAAATATGCTGTCATTTTTGCTCAAAAAGATAAGAGTAATACATCATTCGGAACTGTAAAGGGTCTACTTTTATTTGTGTGCACTC